>BQNB010012612.1:0-30881 GCA_026074375.1 Tanacetum coccineum
CATTTGTCATTCGGACTTTTGGTTGATGATCTCAAGGTGCTCAAAATCACATCCAAATCAAGATAAAGGAATAAGCTCAAACCTAAAAGTCAATGATCACTACATAAAATCACAAGTTAATGATTGAAGTTGAACGAGCTTAAGACTAAAGATAAAGCATAGTATGCTAGGTTTAAGTTTTTGTAAAATGGAGAGACCTCCCTTAGGGGGAGATTGTTAGGAACATGAAAGTGTCGATCGCTTCCATAGATAACAGTCGTTAGCTCGTTAAGTAATTTTTGGAAACTTACATAGTTAGTTAGACCAAGGCCCATGGATAAGTCCATTAAACCAAGGCGCATCCGCCTAATGTAAGGTATATATACACCTCTCCATGTCTTGGAGAGGTGGTTGGTTGGTTGTATTTTCATATAGTTATGCATTTTATGTTCTTGTCTTTCTCTCTCTAAAATACCTCCTTCCTTCCCACTTTTTCTCTCTAGTTCTTGTTGTTAAAAGATATCTAATATTCTTTAAAAAATAAGCAGCAGCAGGGTTTGAGTACATGAGTCTTAAGATTTTTGATGGTGGTTGTACTGATTTTAATTGACAAAGAGACAGCATGTTGGGAAGAAGCTCGAATCTACATGAACATGAAGCAACGAGAAAGATAAAAAAATAAGTTTATGTTGGAACTGATTCGAGTTATGCAGCCAAAAGAAAGAGATGCGTGGATATTTAAAAAGAAGTATGCCTTGAAAAACTAAAACCTCACCTCCATTTGGGTTCAAGAAACTAAAATTAAAAGTGATGCAAGGACGTGAGTATATATATATATTATATATATATATATATATATATTATAATATATATATATATATATATATATATATATATATATATATATATATATCACTTAAACAAAATTGAAAGTAGGCAACGTGTGTTATCAGTTAAACAAAACTAATCACATGCATATATGGGGCTTCAATGGCTCATTATTTATGAGTGGATATTAATGGTATAAACAAAAGTTTAGGCATGTTTGTTGAACGTGGTTATTAGTAATATTGTTGGATATGGATATGATCTTATTGGTTGATTCGTGATTGTGTTATACTTAATACTGCCAATGAGAAGTTCGTGCTGCCAAGGTGATTTAGTGTTGTCCGAATTATAAATGTTGCTATTTCTACTGCTAGCATAAAATAGTTACTACTGCTAGGCTTTTAAGTAGTAGTTAATATTGTTCAAGCTCTAATGATTTTATGCTGTTAGCTTTGTCCATTATCGAATGACACACACATGGTTTGGATCTCGGATTGAACACGATGCTTCATTTAAGGGGAAGCTAACAGGTTATGATTTTAAATGTTCTTAAACGTTTAAAAGGCTCGTTTTTAGATTTCTTTGATTAATTGGTTACGAAGAAGGTTGTTTATTACTTATCATATCTTAAAGTGGGTGTTACACTTTGAAGTGGAGTTTTTCAAATGCGATTTCTTATCATATCTTAAAGTGGGTGTTACACTTTGAAGTAACTTGCTCGTGCTTAGAAACGATGTGACAAAGACTTGACGAGTCTAGCAAAGGTATGTGATCTAACTTATGGTGCTCAATGCTCACATTTGCTATCACTTTGGTTATGTGTCTCATAGAAGATGAGGATTTTGTCAAGCGGTTGCGATCTACTTATACTTTGGTCTTGGTATAAGTTTGATGTCACGTGGATAGTACAAGATATAAACCACAAGTTTGGGTTATTCTACTTCAACATCAAGTTCGTTATATTTAGTTTTCTTCATCAGTGATCATTACATAGAGCCTATAGAATTGAAGATTCAAGAAATAGTTAACATATGGGTTTCAGGGGAAGCTTATTGTTAAAATGTTTAACCATCTACATGCATCATCGAGGTGAAGGTTTTTACTACTGCTAGTTATTATTACTACTGCTAGTTTAAGTTTCTACTGCTCAAGTTCATTTATCTTAAGGCGCGTCATGGAGGGTAATTTGAGTTGATTGAAAGGCTGGATTAGAAGTGTGATAGTGGTTTGTGGTTGTCGAAATCAAAGTTGCATATGCATTATTCAGGATTTTATTAGTTTTTTCTTCCATTCTATGAATTCATTACAAGCTATCCACTTATAGAATTGGTAAGATTCCTCCAAGAAAAATAGAAAAACATATTGGTTTAAGTGTTTCGCACACCACAATACATTCTATACCTTAATAATAATATAAAATACAAGACGTAATTTTGCCTCATACTAGAACCGCCATAAACCCTACCCACACTACCCATCGCCCCCGAAGACGCCGAATCTCAATCCTTTTAAATAACCAGCCATCTTCACAACATAACACCAGCAAGTATAAATTTCAACTGCCACAGAATCTATAATCTTATTGTGCGAAAATGATTGTCAATATCTTAATTGGCATTCTGTTAAAATACGAAGTTAACATCAAAGAAGCAGACAGAACCACTCTTCCAATCTATAGAAATCCAAAATCGATGATTATAAAAAGGGGAAGAATATTACAGTTTAAATTATTATTCACATATTAATTATGGTGACAGGCAGGTAAAAAATGGGGGGAAAAAAGGGGACGTTTTTGATAATACAAATTAGGAGAATTAACACATCGCAACTCAGGGTAAGCTTTGCCTTAAGCGGAAGAACTTACACACTTTAGTTTGTAATTGTCATCAAAATAGGTGAAGATTGGGAAGATTGTTAGAATTCTTGATTTGATGAGACAAAGTGAATAAAAGAATAAAACAAAAGGACTTAAATGCAAAAGAATAATTCTTCAAAAGATGGAAGATTTTGAAGATTTCAGAAGATCTCCTTAAGAAGATAAAGATACAGAAGATAATATTATATGTTAGGAATATATTATTTTGTTCTTATCTTTTGTAATTTGTTCTTATCCTTTGTAAACCTAGATATCTCTAGTATATAAAAAGATATCAGGCATATGGTTTTGGGCATCCAGAAAATACAGGATTTCTATGAGAGTCATGTAAATAAACGTGTTTGTGTGTGTACATGTTTATTTAGTAGTTAGATAAATAGTAGTTTATAGATAGTGTAGCCTCAAGGATCTCTTGATCCATGTTACAGTAAGTAACCGTATTATCTTAATCAAATAATATTGGGGCTTGGTGTTTAATAGTAAAACCTTGTTAATATCATTGTGTTCTTTGATTAATTCTGTTGTGCTAATTCGTATCAATGATATTTGTTAAATATATCCTAGATGGGCTTAAAATGATCTCCATAGATATCCTATTTTCCTGTTGTTGGATCCCTGTGTTTTGGTAGTGTTGAGGCTAGTGTAGACCCCTTTAAGCTATTCAATAGGCAGAATCTATTGAAAGGTAGTTTATTAGGATACTAGGAATAGGATTGCATCCGTTTTTAGTGTAAGGAATTGATGTATCATCGCCTGCATTAGATTAGGTTTTTATAAAGCGCAAGAAATCCTTTTAGGAGAGTTTAATGTCGAGTAGTGGGAATATCAACACTTAGATTGGTCTTTAAGATAGTTAAGGGTTTAATGACTATGAACTAGATACCCGACTACTATGAACAACGCGGTTGAGATCATAGAAAATATAGGTTAGGTTGCGACTACCTATCGGACCTAGCGATATTAGAACCACCAAATAAATTGAGAATTAGACATTGCACTAGGAAGTAGAATCATTGCGTTGATAGAAGATTAACTAGGTTAGCATAATTTCTCCCCTTGACTAGTAAAAGCATTTTAATTCCCGTTATTTATTTTCTTGCATTTCAAAAAGCTTTAAAAACATGACAATCTTTAAACTCAGATTTTAGACCACCATTAGATCTTGGGAACGATATCGAATTTATCAAACCTAAACTATACATGACCGGGTTCTTTGCCCGTTAGTGCATTGTAGACCATAGGTAGACAAGTTTTTATAAATATTAAAACTTGGTAATTAGTTAAAACAAAATATGCATCATATACTTATAATGTCCAGAACATTTACCATATGATACATATGTTATCAAGAAACATGGAGGGAAAATGCTAGAACACTTAACCATGAAGAAATCACCATCTTGATGATTTAGGATGAATTGTGAAGTAGTTGTGCTTGTACAAGATGATATAAAACTTTCTTAACATGTTCCCATCAAGGCATGTGATTAAATTTTAGTTTTATGAATCATGGTAGATATTTGATGTTTTTCTCATCAAAGGTGTTGTGGGAAAATTAGGCATGTTTATGATGTTTTACCCTTGTTAGATAAATTATAAATTAATTTAAGCATGCTTGGTGAACTAGAATATGATTATATTCCAGAATTAATGAAGATTATGTTTAGAGATATGAATTAGATCATGTTTTCGATGTAGTTGATGTCTAGTTACCATTTTAAAAAGTGTGTGGCTCAAGGTTAAAATAGTGAAATTGCTTATAGACTTAATGAAAAATGATGCTAATGATGTTTAATAAGCTGAGGTTAAGTTATAAAAGTGATAGGTATAGTTTTATGTCGGGTTTTGGTTGTTTTGGACAAGTATGAATTTAGGACAACAAGGTTTGCAGAAATTTAGGTTGTGTTCAAAAAATCATAGTAAATCAAATGTACATCGTGTTAAGATGAGGTATAAACAAAACTTGTAGCTTTATGAGTTTACTTTCTAATAGATTTTGTCTCAGGCCTTGATTTAAAACTTAAGTGGGTTAAATCAATAATAAACAACAGTTTGTTCAAAAAATAACATGTTGTGAAGAAATATGGGTAATGTTTGGAAAATCGTATAAAATCAACTATACGTAGGATTAAGATGAATTCATAACCAAATTTGAATTTCCCTGAATCTAACTCTACAGAAATTGGTTTTAAGCCCTGATTCAAAGTTTAAGTGGGTCAAATCAGTGATATGCAATAGACTTTCTAGAACTTGTAGATTTTGCTTTTGTGCAAAAGTTAGTGAAATTGATATAGCTCTTGTGTTAAGATATTGTAGCAGGTTTTAATGACTATTAGAATGTTATTTACATGTTTAGGTGGTCTCGAAAGTCCAAGATAGCCCGAGGAGTGCCTAACGGATTTTAGCTTCATGTTTATTAGAATTGATACGATGTTAGAAAGTATACACTGCTTCAGATATAGCCAAAGGTTTCCATTTTAATAGAATCAGGGATAGTCGAGTATTACTTATTATGTCATGATTCTGATATAGCCGAATACAAGCAATGCAAATGATGCTCACAAGAAGCATTATTAGCCACGTCATGGGTACCTAAGAAATGCACCATTAATTAAGTAGCGTGCCTAAGAGGTGCACGATATGGAACTCTCATAGTACCATCCTATGTGGATGACCTATGCCATCAAATATGTCTTGTGCATGCATTCATGACATCCTATGCGGGTGTCCCGTGCTTTAAATAACACTTATGTCCTTTGTGGATGAGTCGTATTAGAAAATCATGTATGAAAAGATTGAGCCCAAAGAAGAGTACTCGTTGGCTAGGAAATTCCTATTTTAGCAGAGTCGATTCAAATATCGCATATCCAGATTCAGTATCAGTTTCCGATATAACCTTATATCCACAACCGTGCTTATGCACCCATGTAGAAACTCAGATTGCATCTGTGCAAGAATGTAGTATTTTAGCTTCAGATTAGTTTCAGTCATCAGGACTTATCATGCTTTATATTTAGTTAGGTTATTCAGATGTTAAGGCTTGTAGATTAAAAAGATGATCTAGGGCACGATAATGATCGTGTTTATAGGTGACACGCATCTTAACCAGTCCTTTGTTATTCAACTTGTTAACGTCCCAAATTATTACATATATAAGTTTTTTTAAGTCAAAATTATATTAGTCGAGTTGAATGATTTAGAATAGGCAATTTGATTATGGGTCAAAACAGGGATGTTTGGGTTAACACTCACACTCATAGTCTTTATGCTTTCGCTTATGAAACTCATGCATAATATTTATAATTATATTAATGAAATAAAATTCAAATTTTATGTTTGTCAGAATTGGTTTTATATAGATTTTAGTTATACACTTTTTACGTATATGCAGTATTTAAAAAAAATTTAAGGTGTTTCAAGTTGGTATCAAAGCGTTGGTTTGAGGGATTTAAGTATCCGTTGTTAGTAAGGGGTACTTAAACTTGAACCATAGCTCTATGTTAACCTTAGTGTTTAATGCTTATGTACAAATAATCATCTGAATCATGTTTATCTGATTAGAATGCCTTGAAAGTAGTAATGCATGATTAGAAATTCCATGATAGCAAGATGACATATGTAGCCAGAATGAATAAGAACTAGTTATAGCGTATATTATGTCATGACCAATAGTAATGTAGCCGCACAGTCAAGCGAGACAGAGTTAGAATGCATGAGATTAGATGCCTTAATAGAACATTTTTAGCATTACAACATGTAATGAGAAATAGAAATCATAAGTAGTGATACTTATACTAAATTAAATGATAGAAACAAATCAGTATGAACCATGACTAGAACAAAAATTTCATATATAGAATGTAATGTTAGCAGCATTAGATGTCTGAATTACACATAACACGTATAACATATAAGAAATTAGTAGTCATAATATCACGCCGATATGCGATCAGTAGCAAAACCCTCGAGTAGGAGTGCATTAATAGCAGTTTAAGATTTTAGACAGATTATTTTAATCATGACTCAAGGAAGAATATGATAGCAATAAAGACATGTTTATATGATAAGTATTATGACGCTTGACCAACGTAATAATAGCAGATAACATGAACTCATTGGGATCATAGGATGTCTCAAGGAGTTTTTAGGATAAAAAGAGGTAGATGAGACTGAATCCTAGCAGGATATAACGATATTTCTGTCAGAAACAAATTTATAAACAAAAAGCGTATAACAATGAATAGTAGACACATATAGAAATTAATAAGTCTCATCGATTACTATATTAAGATGTCGGTAGAATATAATAGCCAGAACAACTTAGATTTTAGTAAGGTTTGGTTCAGCAATAGTAATATAGATTAACAGAACAACTCAGATCCACAATCTAAAAAAGTAGCAACATAGTAGTATAGTAGAACCAGCAAGCAATTTAGGAATTGGTCCTCAAAATATGAATGTCAAGTGAAAAAATAAGACAGACATAGTAAATTTTAGCAGATATAGAAAGGTTAATGAACCTACTGAAACAGAAAACAACTTAGTAATGCCTTTACATAGTATTAGGTAGATAACATATAGTAGTTCCTTAAAATTTCAGATTAAGGCTCATAATGAGTGATGTCACATAAGTTTAGAAAGCATAATGACATGTCTTAGAATCAGACAAAATAGTTAGTATATCATAAATAATCCCCATAAGTAAAATCTTAAGTGATGGAGACATAATCAATTAGATAAACACGCTAGAACTAATATCGTAACCAGAGGCAGTTCGTGAAGACACAAACATTTTGAGTGAGTGAGCATTGTAAGATCCCTAATTTTATGGAATAGTTAAAAGCCTATTAAATTGTTTTTAGAATATTAGTAAATTCCTCCCGTTAGTCTCTAATAGAAATAAGGACCATGATCATAAATAGTTAGCGAAAAATGACTAACAATGTAAAGGACTTCACGACATGGACTAACGATGCAAAATTATATTTAGAGGCTGAATTAAAGAGGTTGCACTTATGGCTTTATATACCCAGAACGTCCAGAATATTCCCTATATGATACGTATCTTATCAACAAGTATGGAGGGAAAATGCTAGAACACTTGACCATGAAGAAATCATCATCTTGATGATTTAAGATGAATTTTGAAGTAGTTATGCTTGATACAAGATAATATAAGCTTTCTTAACATGTTCCCATCTAGGTATGTGAATAAATTACAGTTTATTTTTATGATTCATTGTTGATATTTGAGGTTTTGCTCATTAAGGGTGTTATGTGAGAAATTAGGCATGTTTATGATGTTTTATCCTTGTTAGATGAATTATAAAGTATATTAAGCATGCTTTATGAACTAGAAATTGATTATATTCCATAATTAATGAAAATTATTTTTTGATACGTGAATTAGATTATGTTTTTGATGTAGTTGATGTCTAGTTACCATTTAGTGTTTGGCTCAAGGTTAAAATAGTGCTTAAATTAGTGAAATTGCTTATATGCTTCATAAAAATGATGCCAAATATGTTTAATAAGCTGAGATTAGGTTATAAAAGTGATAGGTATAGTTTAATGTCGGGTTTTAGTCGTTTTGGACAAGTATGAATTTAGGACAACTAAGGTTTGTAGAAATTTGGGTTGTGTTTAGAAAATCACAGTAAATCAAACGTACGCCGTGTTAAGATGAGGTCTAAACCATGTTTATAGCTTTATAAGTCTACTTTCTGTGGAGTCTGATAGAACTCCTTAGATTGTTTAAGCTCAGTTTGATTAGAACTTATATCTAGGATTAACAATAACAATGATAACAATATGCACATCGGAATTAAATAAAGAACATCAATGTTATTTGAACAAGGTTTTATTCAATAGGTTTCCACCAAGCCTCAATATTATTTGATCAAGATAATCCTGTTACTACCTGTAACAGGGATCAACGATCCTTGAGGCTACACCACATAAATTACTATAGACGTCTACATTGGTTCAGTGTACACACACACACTTTTCTAGACTCTCATTGGGAGAGTTCTATGTTTTTAAGATACCTAAAACCATATGCCTGTTATCTCTTTATATACTAGAGATATCTAGGTTTACAAAGAATAAGAACAAATTACAAAAGATAAGAACAAATAATATCTTCCTATCTGTATATTTTTCTTCTTAAGGAGATCTTCTGAAATCTTCAAAATCTTCCATCTTTTGAAGAATTCTTCTTTTTCATTTAAGTCCTTTTGTTTCATTCTTTTATTCACTTTGTCTTATCAAATCAAGAATCCCAACAATCTTTCCCTATTTAATGATGAAAAAACAAACAAAGTCGTGTACGAACTTCATCATAAAGCCAAAGCTTCCCTTGAAGTTAAGATGTGATCAACTCCCTGAATGAAACAAAACTTCCCCTTTCCTTTGTAACCTGCCATGTCACCACACATAATAAGCTGCAAATCATATCTCTGTCATATTCTTCCCCTTTTTTTCATAATCGAATAGGGGTCTTCTGAAGATATGCAAGTTGAATCATAATAGCTACAAATCATATACCACAACTACTAATCCAGCCTTCCAATACTCAAATTGCCCACCATTATGCACAATAAGAAAAATGAATTTGAGCAGTAGAAAGATAAACTAGCAGTAGTAATAATGATCAGCAGTAGTAACGAAACACTTATCCTCAAGTGATGCATGAACATAACCTGATGGTTAAATATTTTTCACAATACGCTTCCCCTGAAACCCATATATTAACCATCTCTTGAATCTTCAATTTTATAGGCTTTTTGTAATGATTACTAATGAAGAAAATTAAGTATAACGAACTTGATGTAGAAGTAGAATAACCCAAACTTGTGTCTTATGTCTTGTATTATCCACGTGACTCCAAACTTATAAATAAATCTGTGAAATATAAGTAGATCGCAACCTCTTGACAAAAATCCTCATCTTCTATGAGACATATACTAAGTGATAGCAAATGTGAGCATTGAGCACCATAAGAAAAATCACACACCTTTGCTAGATTCTCATTGGGAGAGTTCTATGTTTCTAGGATACCTAAAACCATATGCCTGGTATCTCTTTATATACTAGAGATATCTAGGTTTACAAAGGATAAGAATAAATTACAAAAGATAAGAACAAATAATATCTTCCTAACATATAATATTATCTTCTGTATCTTTATCTTCTTAAGAAGATCTTATGAAATCTTCAAAATCTTCCATCTTTTGAAGAGTTCTTCTTTTGCATTCCAGTCATTTTGTTTCATTCTTTTATTCACCTTGTCTTATCAAATCAAGAATTGTAATATTCCGTATTTTCAGGTCATTTACGACGCTATTTAATCCACTATTTATTTCTATTCTCGCACGCGTCTACTTTTAATTTTAATAGTTAAAGTTAAATCGCGTAAGGTAAAAATTAACATTTAACGTAAACGGACACCAAACGAATTAAAGTTTTCATCAAACAAGCAATATATTATTTTTACGAAAGTAATAATCAACTTTTTATATTTTATTTTTATTGGTTACGTAAAACGTTTACGTTTCACGATAAATTACATTTAGGTATATCCGGAACCACCAAAATTTATATACGCTTCAACAAACACCCATTTTTATAAAACTTTACCCACCTTTACCACTTGGGCCGAATTTTACATAAAAGAAATAAACTAAACCATACAATTCTCAAGTATACACTTTACACATTCTAAATAAAACTACACTTACATTTAACTTATATTTTCACAATGCAAGTATACTTCCATTTCTTCTATTTTTATTACAAGATATATTACTATATATTTAGCTAGCACACTCCACATTTTCATGGGATCATCTCCACATTAGGAGACAAATACCAAAGACTTCCCTAAAACCCTCTAAGTGTCATTTGACTAGTCTCCTCACTATATAATGCCTAAAACTAACAATCAACACATACATGTAGTATTTCTCTAAGTGAAACAACAAAACTCTTATATACTCCTCCTAGCCTCTCGTCCAAACAAAAACAATACACAAATCCTTAAAATTTTTCTTAAACAATTACACACATTCCTACAACATATCTAAGATGTCCTTAGGTGTTTAGAAGGATTGGTTAAGCCATTACAAGTGTTAAAGCAAGAAAAAGGAAAGTTAAGGCTTTCTTACATCGTTGGCCCTCAAATATACATAGCCTAATCACCTATGTATATTTGGTGCATAGACTGATTACCTATGCATTCAGGAAGAACCATGTCATGCCGAGAGTAGTCACCTTAAAACCTACACCTCTTCATTAACACAATTCCGGGAGAAATATCCGCATCTTTTCACTAAACCCGTACCTTCGTCAAGTGTCGCGACTTAAGCCTTGAGGACAAGGCTCTTCTAACTGGAGGAGACTGTAACATTTCATATTTTCAGGTCATTTTATGACGTCATTTATTTCGTCATTATTTCACTATTTATTTTTTTCTCTATTTATTTCTATTCTCGCACGCGTTTACTTTAATTTTAATAGTTAAAGTTAAATCGCGTAAGTTAAAAATCAACATTTAACGTAAATGGACACCAAACGAATTAAAGTTTTCGTCAAAAAAGCAATATATTATTTTTACGAAAGTAATAATCAACTTTTTATATTTTATTTTTATTGGTTGCGTAAAACGTTTACGTTTCGCAATTTAATACATTTAGGCATACCCGGAAGCACCAAAACTTTTCTACGCTTCAACAAATAACCATTTTTATTTTTAATGATCAAAGTTTATAAAACTTTACCCACACTTATCAATGGGATGCCCCACTTTAAAAGAAATAAGCAAGACCTTACAAATTTCAAGTATACACTTTAATAACAAAAGCTACAACTTATATTTACTTATACTTTTAACAAAACAAGTAAACTTTCATCCATTTTATGCAAGATAATAAGCTAGATATTTAGCCAACACACATCCTCATTTTCATGGGATGTTATACACTTTTAGAAACAAAGACCATAAGACTTCCCTAAAACCCTCTAAGTGTTTTTGACTAGTCTTTAAGTATATAATGCCTTATACTAGTTAATATACACACACATCTCATTTGTAAAGGTGTAAAATACAAAAAACCTCTCCTTTTCCCCCTCCTAGCTCACGGCATACCTCAAACCAACACCAAATCCATACAAAATTTTATTTATCACATTTACACACATACCTACATCATATCTAAGGCATACCATGGAAGTTTGAAGGCTTGGTTAAGCATTTTCAAGGCTTAAACTAAGTTAAGGTTTTCTTAGAAAACTATGGTTTTCACTCTTTATTTTCAAGCTAAGGTTTAAATCACAAGGGTGTGATTTATTTGTCCTTCTTTACTCTTCATATTAAGGTTTCTTTCCGTCCTTATCGAGACGCATTTTCTGTTATACCTCGATCATTCATTCACTCAAGGTGAGTTCATAGTCTCGCATTTCAATCTTTTCAATGTTTTATAAACCCGCGAGGGGAATACATGCTCGTTTACAAACTTGTATATTTTACTACAGTACAATTACCTTTCAATACTTTGTGAGTTCATAGCCCCACTTTTTCTCTTTTAATGGTTTTCATAAACTGTTTTTGGGGTGAGAATACATGTTCGTTTTACTAAATAAACTTATTGATTTCTATACGTAAGCGTTACATGACTATTTTTACTAAAGCTTGATTTGTTTACTACATGATTTGAGATCGTTGAATACCTATATTTGAAACCGTGAATTTTGGACATGATTGTTTTACTTTGGACACAAGTGTTTTCAAATTGTATGCTATCCAGATTATTGCCTGAATGCTATTGCCTAAGAGCCACGAACTCGGGTGCAATTCCCTTATAATTACGAATACTGGTGCAAATCCTTTATTATACGAACTCGGGTGCAAATCCCTTATAATTACGAATACTGGTGCAAATCCCTTATAATTACGAACTTGGGTGCAATTCCCTTATAATTACGAATACGGCTTCGATGTCATGAGCTTAGTGCAATAATACATCAGAGACATTTATTTTTGGAAAACATCATAAATAAGTATAAATTTTAATTACGAGAAAGTACTCGAAAGAATCGCTAAAAACGGAGCTAAAAACTAAATAAGATACGCCATTTACGGGTTTTACGATAACTAAACTATAAAAATAACTTTATAACTGCCATGAATAGTAAAAGTACTGTTCACCAGAGGATATGAAATATAAAAATATCATATTTTGATACGTCGTCTTAATACGAAAGCGTGGACATAAGAAACGTAAGAAACGGGCTTAAAACGAAAAAGTTACGCACTATTCTATAACTTGTGCACTATTTCCTGAGATGAATAGTGTTGGTTGTTCGTTTTTCTTTTATAAATTTTTGCGAAACATTTATAAATCCAATTATATACATATTTATACACAGCCTTAAAACTTATAACTGTTATTTTACTAAGACCCAATTGAAAAAAAAATTTTTTTATAAATTCGATAATACGAGCTTTAAATACATTGGCATTATTTATCAAAATACATTTTAATCATATTTCGCAAATACCATTAAGATGGTGATGTAGCTACATAGAATTATATGTGGTATTAGCTATTCATAGTGCGTAGTACTTATACGGCCTACATCTAATTAGGTTGCTTTCCGCCTTTATCGTGACGCATATTCTGTTATACCTCGATCATTCATTCACTCAAGGTGAGTTCATAGCCCCGCCTTTTCTCTTTTTAATGGTTTTTCATAAACTGTTTTTCGGGGTGAGAATACGTGCTCGTTTTACTAAATAAACTTATTGATTCTATGCGTAAGCGTTACATGACTATTTTTACTAAAGCTTGATTTGTTTACTACATGATTTGAGATCGTTTGAAATACTATATTTGAAATTATAACTATGAAATTTTGACAATGGTTGTATTTACTTTGGACACAAGTTTTTTTAAATTGTAATGTTATCCAATTGATTTGCCTGAATATATGGCCCTTATTACCGTTTGTCCACTCTTTAAGTCCCTACATCATGAACCGTTTAAATTACCTCGTAGGGGTAACGCTAGTGTTGTGGATAGCTCAATCGGGACTGACAATACCCAACCTGGAATTTCTGTCACAATTACCCTTAGATGCATTTAACATTTAGAATAGAACTTAAAAGGCATGTTTTTGCAACAAGACCCTAAATTTGTTTTGGGGTCATTGACAGTTAAGGTTTTGGTTTTTGAGCTTAGCAATAAAATACATGTTTTATATTTAGGACCTTGGTGGGAAGTCTGATATCTCTGTCTACAATACAATTTTGGACCTATGAATACGTACATGGTCTGCTGTTTGGACTTCGGAATACGTACTTAGTCCGCTTTTACTTAAATCTTGTGGTCCAATAAACTGTTTGATTACATTAACATTTCCTGATTTATTAAATCACTACTTGGATTTCGGAACTGATATTTTTAAATGCTGTAACGCTACTTTTCTTTTGAAATATCTCTTAAATTATTTCAATACTGCTTTTACTTAAACCTATGAATTCACCAACATTATTGTTGACGTTTTTGCATGTATTTTCTCAGGTTATTATTTTGCTAGCTGAGCATTGGGAGCATTTGAGTTGCGCGGATATGTTTTTGAAGGCTTAATAACTTGTATACCATTCGACAAACGTTTTAAACAAAATGTTTTTATTGCATTATAAATGGGATCCTTTGTAAACTCTGATTTTAATATATAGAATGTGAAATCTATTTAGACGTCTCTTTTGAGGTCGTTTTCTGTGACTTATGCGTATGGACTATGAAGTAGCACCCTATTGTTATCATTCCGTTGCTACCAGAATTTGGGGGTGTTACAGATGGTATCAGAGCCAAAGTCATAGAGAACTAGGTCGTTTTCAAAACCTAGACTATGACCATGTTTTTCAAAATATAGAATCTCTTATTGTTTTATCCGATATCCGCGCGCGCTTGCTTCCAGGTAACTTATATGCTCTCTTTTGCATCCCTACTACTATGACATAGATAATGAGTATTTAATACTAGACTATGATTTCGTTATCTTACATCTATCATATGACGTCTTACTATTTACCTTATATCGGTCTGTTATATAAGTATTGATCATTCTGATTTTTGTATACTTCCTGATTTCTCATTTACTCCATTGAGCGTCAATACTGGTATTATATAAGGATACCTATACTTATGGGCTAATTTCTTCTTGATCTCTTACGATTAACTTCAACCATTTACGCGACTTTACTTTATTCCCTTTTGATGATATCGAAATTTGGCAACCATTCGACTTCGAGTTGGAACACTCTTCTTATGCTTTTGAATCGCATATTTTGTTTAGTAATCCATCATTTTGAAGTCTTCCAGTTGATTGGAGTACGACAATTAACTTGTCACCTCATACGTGTCACTTTGGAGCACCTACCTTTAGAACATGACTCTTTACGTTTATTTTGTTGATTGAATAATTCTTTACGTTCTTTTTCTTTGACTGCTTCTGCGTTCGTTCGGATATTCTTTATACTTGCTATTATCTATCGCTTTACAAACAATCTCCATGTCAACCCATAAACCATTTTACTACCATTTTGTTGTCACCCTATGAGCTACTTCACGTTCACTTTATTGACTATTTCATTACGTTATAAAACTATTTGATACCATTTCGTACACCACACTATTTTGATGAAACTGAGCATTTCATCGTTGGCCCTCAAATATACATAGCCTAATCACCTATGTATATTTGGTGCATAAACTGATTACATACGCATTCAGGAAAGACTATGTCATGCTAAGAGTAGTCACCTTAAAACCTACACCTCTTCATCAACACAATTCCGAAAGAAATATCCGCATCTTTTCACTAAACCCGTACCTTCGTCAAGTGTCGCGACTTGAGCCTTAAGGACAAGGCTCTTCTAACCGGAGGAGACTGTAACATTTCATATTTTCAGGTCATTTTATGACGTCATTATTTCACTATTTTTTTCTATTTATTTCTATTCTCGCGCGTGTTTACTTTTAAATTTAGTAGTTAAAGTTAAATCGCGTAAGTTAAAAATCAACATTTAACGTAAACGAACACCAAACGAATTAAAGTTTTTGTCAAACAAGCAATATATTATTTTTACGAAAGTAATAATCAACTTTTTATATTTTATTTTTATTGGTTGCGTAAAACGTTTACGTTTCGCAATTTAATACATTTAGGCATACCCGAAAGCACCAAAACTTTTCTACGCTTCAACAAATAACCATTTTTATTTTTAATGATCAAAGTTTATAAAACTTTACCCACACTTATCAATGGGACGCCCCACTTTAAAAGAAATAAGCAAGACCTTACAAATTTCAAGTATACATTTTAATAACAAAAGCTACAACTTATATTTACTTATACTTTCAACAAAACAAGTAAACTTTCATCCATTTTATGCAAGATAATAAGCTAGATATTTAGCCAACACACCTCCTCATTTTCATGGGATGTTCTACACTTTTAGAAACAAAGACCATAAGACTTCCCTAAAACCCTCTAAGTGTTTTTGACTAGTCTTTAAGTATATAATGCCTTATACTAGTTAATATACACAAACATCTCATTTGTAAAGGTGTAAAACACAAAAAAATCACTCCTTTTCCACCTCCTAGCTCACGGCATGCCTCAAACCAACACCAAATCCATACAAAATTTTATTTATCACATTTACACACATAC
Organism: Tanacetum coccineum; assembly: GCA_026074375.1. Classification (NCBI taxonomy): domain Eukaryota; kingdom Viridiplantae; phylum Streptophyta; class Magnoliopsida; order Asterales; family Asteraceae; genus Tanacetum; species Tanacetum coccineum. The sequence continues at coordinate 16,421 of BQNB010012612.1, forward strand.
CTACATCATATCTAAGGCATACCATGAAAGTTTGAAGGCTTGGTTAAGCATTTTCAAGGCTTAAACTAAGTTAAGGTTTTCTTGGAAAACTATGGTTTTCACTCTTTATTTTCAAGCTAAGGTTTAAATAACAAGTGTGTGATTTGTTTGTCCTTCTTTACTCATCATATTTAGGTCATCTAAAAAGCCCTCATATCTTTACTTTTATGATTTTTATGTACATATTATGTTATATGGCTCATCACCATCTAGGAAACTTTTAAGCATGTAAAAAGGATTTTTACTTGTGATCAAGGTTTTGTATACTTTTACTTATGATATATGAATGTTAATATCATGTTATAAATGGAGTATAAGTATTGTATACTTGTTGGTTATGTATAAAAGTATGTATACAAATTAATAGTTAATAAAGGTTACTTATTAAAAGTTATAAGTAAAGTGTTGTAATGGACTTGTGATCTTGATGTCATGGACAAACATTGGACAAAATATGGACTAATGGACACTATGATATGTAAGACATGTGATAATAAGTATGGTAATGGACTTGTAACAAGGTGGTTAAGCTAAAAAGTTATAAAAACTAGTTTTCAACACATTTTATCAAATATCTCCAAACTTTCTGTTTTGGTTCGAAAAATAATGTATATATTTTATATTTTTATCAAATAGTACCTCTCATGACGATTCCAAATATGTAAAGAACTCGAAAAACAGATTTATAACGAAGAAGATACGTTAATTACGAGTTTACGATAATTAATACTTTTATAAAAATAATTTTATAAAAAGTTACTGTTCATCAGAGACATTTATTTTTGGAAAACATCATAAATAAATAGAACTTTTAATTACGAGAACGTACTCGAAAGAATCGCTAAAAACGGAGCTATAACGAATAAGATACGCCATTTACGGGTTTTACGATAACTAAACTATAAAAATAACTTTATAACTGCCATGAACAGTAAAAGTACTGTTCACCAGAGGACATGAAATATAAAAATGTCATATTTTGATACGTCGTCTTAATACGAAAGCGTTCCCTTATAATTACGAATACGGATTCGATGTCATGAGCTTAGCGCAATAATACCTGTTTGGACTTCGGAATACGTACTTAGTCCACCATTACTTAAATCTTGTGGTCCACTAAACTGTTTGATTACATTAACATTTCTTGATTTACTGAATCACTACTTGGATTTCGGAAATAATACTTTGAAATGATGTAACGCTACTTTTCTTTTGAAATATTTCTTAAATTATTTCAACTCTGCTTTTACTTAAACCTATGAATTCACCAACATTATTTTTGATGTTTTAGCATGTATTTTCTCAGGTTATTATTTGCTAGCGGAGCATTGGGAGCATTTAAGTCGCGCGGATATGTTTTGAAGGCTTAATAACTTGTATACCATTCGACAAACGTTTTAAACAAAATGTTTTCTATTTCATTATAATTGGGACCCTTTTTAAACTCTGATTTTAATATAACGAATGTGAAATTTATTTAAACGTCTCTTTTGATGTTAAGTTGAGTTGTATAGATCGTAAGTTTCCCTTCTATCTAGTATTTGCGGATACCTAGTATTGCTATTAGAGGTTGCTCGTTTGCTCGGTTGTTTGTTCGAATTTCCTAAGTCTAAGCTTAGCATCCCTTCATCGTACTTTGTTAGTAAGGATACCCGATTTTTCCTATTCGACGTCTTGATGTATATTGGTTGTTCGGATCTGCTCTTTCGGATATAGGCGCGTTTTGTTAGTTCTTTTGTTGCATTGATTACTCGTATGAGTATCAAACGTTTCTTATAAGCACTAATTGTTCCTAACATATTAGTGTGGATCATTACTCCCTTGGTTGTATATCCCTTGGTTTTCGTAACCCGTTGGCGACGTGTTAGTATCGATGCTTTTAGGTTTGCTCTGTTGATCGTTGTTTTGGATAATGCCTTACGTTTTCTTTTGAGTATGTAACGTCTTGCATGAGTTTTCTTGTACGAGTTTGTTTGATTTTATTTTGAGTATGTGGTTTCTGGTATATTCTTTTGTTTTCAAACAATAGAATTGTGTTAGACGTTTCAAAGTTATCGAACATTATATTTAAAAGCTGAAAAACTGTGTACGCTTCAGCAGCTGCCGAAGCTCATTTTCGAGGGCCTTCGGGTCCGATTGAGTCGAAATGTAAAACTACAAAGTTGTTCGGAACGACATTTTACATAAACCTGCCGATTTTCATAATTTTCGGATGTATATTTTGTAAACTAGACACTATTTCCTGAGATGAATAGTGTTGGTTCGTTTTTTTTATAAATTTTTGCGAAACATTTTGGAATCACTTAAATAATATTTATACTTGTTTTAAACTTTATAAATGTTATTTTACAAAGGCGATTAAACTAGTTACGCGATTATACGAGTTCAAATACATGATTATTATTTATCAAATGTGATTTAAACATTATTTCACAAACACAATTAGATGGTGATGTAGCTATATAGAATTATATATGTTATTAGTACTTAGTACTTATACGACCGATATCTACTTAGGTTGCTTTCGGATATTTCCGTGACGCGTTTTCATTCATTCACTCGACTTATTCTTCACTTCACTTCTAAGGTGAGTTCATAGTCTCGCATTTCAATCTTTTCAATGTTTTATAAACCCGCGAGGGGAATACATGCTCGTTTACAAACTTGTATATTTTACTACAGTACAATTACCTTTCAATACTTTGTGAGTTCATAGCCCCACCTTTTCTCTTTTAATGGTTTTCATAAACTGTTTTCGGGGTGAGAATACATGCTCGTTTTATTATTGATTTCTACTACATAAGCGTTATGTGACTATTTTTACCAAAGCTTGATTTGTTTACTACATGATTTGAGATCGTTGAATACCTATATTTGAAACCGTGAATTTTGAACAACATGATTGTTTTACCTTGGACACAAGTGTTTTCTAAAATTGTATGCTATCCAGATTACTGCCTGAATATTATTGCCTAAGTAGTCACTATATTGCCACTATCTAAGTCCCTACTATCATGAACCGTTAAATTACCTCGTAGGGGTAAGCGCTAGTGTTGTGGATAGATCTATCGGGACTAACAAACCCCATCCTAAATTTCAGGTCACAAAGTTGATCATGAGCCTTTAACATTGAGAAAGAACGTATAGGCATGTTTTGGCAAGCACCCTATATTGTTTTAAGGCACAAATAGTTAAAGGCTTCGGTTTCATGAGCTTAGTGCAATAATACCTATTTCTTTTAGACTTGTTGAATTTGTTTCTCTTGTCGCCATTACCTGTTTTGGACTTCGGAATACGTACTTAGTCCACCCTTACTTAAGTCTTGTGGTCCACTTCTAAATACTTTTTGATTTGCTGAATCACTACTTGGATTTCAGAAATAACACTTTAGAATATCGTAACGCTTCTTTTTCTACTGAAATATTACTTAAATTATTTCAACACTGCTTTTACTTAAACCTATGAATTCACCAACATTATTGTTGACGTTTTTGCATGTATTTTCTCAGGTTATTATTTGCTAGTGGAGCATTGGGAGCATTTGAGTCGCGCGGATATGTTTTTGAAGGCTTAATAACTTGTATACCATTCGACAAACGTTTTAAAAAAATGTTTCTATTGCATTATAAATGGGATCCTTTGTAAACTCTGATTTTAATATAACGAATGTGAAATTTAGTTAAACGTCTCTTTTGATGTCGTTTTCTGTGACTTGTGCGTATGGACTATGAAGTAGCACCTAATTGTTATCATTCCACTGCTACCCGAATTTGGGGGTGTTACAGATGGTATCAGAGCTCAAGTCATAAAGAACTATGTCGTTTTCAAAACCTAGACTATGATCATGTTTTTCAAAATATAGAGTCTCTCCTTGTTTTATTTGATATCCGCGCGCGCTTGCTCCCAAGTAACTTATATGCTCTCTTTTGCATCCCTACTACTATTACATGGATAAAGAGTATTTAATACTAGACTATGATTTCGTTCTCTTACGTCTATCATATGACGTCTTACTATTTACCTTATATCGGTCTGTTATATAAATATTGATCATTCTGATTTTCGTGTACTTCCTGATTTCTCATTTTACTCCCTTGAGCGTCAATGCTGGTATTATATATGGATACCTATACATATGGGATAATTTCTTCTTGATCTCTTACGATTAACTCCAACCAATTTTATGGCGACTTTTTACTTTATTCCTTTTGATGATATCGAAAATTCGGCATATTTTGTACATTCCTAACTAGTTTACTTTTTTACCAATCGACTCGAGTTGGAACACTCTTCTATGATCGCAACAATGTTGTTTCGTAATCACACGTTTTGAAGTCCTGCCAGTTTGATGGGATACGACATTAACTTGTCACTTCATACAATGTTCACCTTGTGCACCTACCTTAGAACACGACTCTTTACGTTCGTTTTGTTGACTGAATAATTCTTTACGTTCATTTTCTTTGACTACTTCCGCGTTTGTTCGGATATTCTTTATACTTGTTATGACCTATCGCTTTACAAACAATCTCGATGTCAACCTATAAACCATTTTGTTGTCACCCTACGAGCTACTTCACGTTTACTTTATTGACTATTTCATTTCGTTATAAAACTATTTGATATCATTTCATACATCACACTATTTTGACGAAAATGAGCATTTCATCGTTGGCCCTCAAATATACATAGTCTGATCACCTATGTATATTTGGTGTATAGACTGATCACCTATGCATTCGGGAAAGACCATGTCATGCTGAGAATAGTCACCTTAAAACCTACACCTCTTCATCAACACAATTCCGGAAGAAATATCCGCATCTTTTCACTGAACCCGTACCTTCTTCAGGTGTTGCAACCTAAGCCTTGAGGACAAGGCTCTTCTAACCGGAGGAGACTGTAACATTCCGTATTTTCAGGTCATTTACGACGCTATTTAATCCACTATTTATTTCTATTCTCGCACGCGTTTACTTTTAATTTTAATAGTTAAAGTTAAATCGCGTAAGTTAAAAATCAACATTTAACGTAAACGAACACCAAACGAATTAAAGTTTTCGTCAAACAAGCAATATATTATTTTTACGAAAGTAATAATCAACTTTTTATATTTTATTTTTATTGGTTACGTAAAACGTTTACGTTTCGCGATAAATTACATTTAGGTATATCCGGAACCACCAAAATTTATATACGCTTCAACAAACACCCATTTTTATAAAACTTTACCCACCTTTACCACTTGGGCCGAATTTTACATAAAATAAATAAACCAAACCATATAATTCTCAAGTATACACTTTACACATTCTAAATAAAACTACACTTACATTTAACTTATATTTTCACAATGCAAGTATACTTCCATTTCTTCTCTTTTTATTACAAGATATATTACTAGATATTTAGCTAGCACACTCCACATTTTCATGGGATCATCTCCACATTAGGACACAAAGACCAAAGACTTCCCTAAAACCCTCTAAGTGTTATTTAACTAGTCTCCTCACTATATAATGTCTAAAGCTAACAATGAATACAAACATGTATATATCTCTAATGAAACACACAAACTCTACTCATATACTCCCTCCTAGCTCACAGACCAAACAAAACATACACAAAAATCAAACAAAAATTTTACTTACAACAATTACACACATTCCTACAACATATCTAAGATGTCCTTGGGTGTTTAGAAGGATTGGTTAAGCCATTACAAGTGTTAAAGCAAGAAAAAGGAAAGTTAAGGCTTTCTTAAGAAAACAAGGGTTGTTTTCAAGTTAGGATTTAAATCACAAGGGTGTGATTTGTTTACCATTCATCACTCATTCACATAAGGTTATCTAAAGCCCTCATCTTTTCATAATTATGATTTTTATGTGTATATTAGTTTTATATAGCAAAATCACCATTAGGACACTTTTAATCATGGAAAATGAGCTTATACTTGTGATCATGGTTTTATGGACTTTTACACATGTTATATAGTTGTAAATATCATGTTATAATGGGATTATAAGTATTGTACTAAGTTGATTTAAGTATAAAAAATATAAGTATAAACTAGTAAATAAAAGTTCACTTAAGAAAGTTGTGATTTAAAAACATTGTTAAGGACTTATTATATTGGACACTTGGACAAACTATGGACTAATGGACATACTAATATGTAATACATATGGTATAATGGCTTGTGGAAGACTAGTGATTATTTATTAAGTTGAAAAGTAAATAAAAACAAAGTTATATAAATAAACACATATTCATTAATAAGGGACTGTTTTGGTTCAATTTCCAAACAGTGGGTTTAATATTTTTATAAAATAGTACGTCTCATGACGATTTCAAAAAGGTAAGAAACTCAAAAAACCGATTTATAACTAAAAAGATACGACAAATATACGTTTTACGTTAATACCGGGTTTATAAAATAAATTTTATAAAAAGTTACTGTTCATCAGGGACATTTATTTTGAAAAACATCATTTATATGATAAAAATTTTAATTACGAGAACGTGCTCGAAAGAATCGCTAAAAACGAAGCTATAACGAATAAGATACGCCATTTACGGGTTTTACGATAACTAAATCTATAAAAATAAGTTTATAACTGGTATGAACAGTAAAAATCACTGTTCATCAGAGGACATAAAATACAAAAATGTCATATTTTGATACGTCGTCTTAATACGAAAGCATGGACATAAAAACGTAAGAAAACGGTCTTAAAACGAGAAAGTTACACACACTTTATAACTTTGTGCACTATTATTCTAAGATGAATAGTGTTGGTTCTTTTTTCTTTAAATAAAATAATTTGCGAAACATTTTGGAATCACTTAAATACTAATTATACTTTGTTTTTAAACTTTATAAATGTTATTTGTTTTTAACAAAAGTCGATTAAACAAGTTTACGCGATTAAACGATTTCAAATAACATGATTGTAATTATTTTATCAAAAGCCGATTTAAACAGTATTTCCAAACACAATTAGATGGTGAAGTAGCTAAATATTAGATTAAATATGTATATTAGTAACTAGGTAATATACGACCAAGTATCTACTTAGGTTGCTTTCGGATATTTCCGTGACGCGTTTTCATTCATTCACTCGACTTATTCTTCACTTCACTTCTAAGGTGAGTTCATAGCCCCACCTTTTCCCTTTTAATGGTTTTCATAAATTGTTTTCGGGGTGAGAATACATGCTCGTTTTATTATTGATTTCTACTACATAAGGCGTATGTTACCTATTTTTTACCAAAGCTTGATTTGTTTACTACATGATTTAAGATCGTTGAATACCTATATTTGAAACCGTGAATTTTGAACAACATGATTGTTTTACCTTGGACACAAGTGTTTTCTAAAATTATATGCTATCAAGATTACTGCATGAATATTATTGCCTAAGTCGTTACTATATTGCCACTATCTAAGTCCCTACTATCATGAACCGTTAAATTACCTCATAGGGGTAAGCGCTAGTGTTATGGATAGATCTATCGGGACTAACAATTCCCACCTGGAATTTCTGGTCATAAGTTGATCATGGTGCATTTAACATTGAGAAAGAACGTATATGCATGTTTTAGCAAGCACCCTATATTGTTTTAGGGCACAAACAGTTAAAGGCTTCGGTTTCATGAGCTTAGTGCAATAATACCTATTTCTTTTGGACTTGTTGAATTTGTTTCTCTTGTCGCCATTACCTGTTTTGGACTTCGGAATACGTACTTAGTCCACCCTTACTTAAGTCTTGTGGTCCACTTCTAAATACTTTTTGATTTGCTGAATCACTACTTGGATTTCAGAAATAACACTTTGGAATATCGTAACGCTTCTTTTTCTACTGAAATATTACTTAAATTATTTCAATACTGCTTTTATTTAAACCTATGAATTCACCAACATTATTGTTGACGTTTATGCATGTATTTTCTCAGGTTATTATTTGCTAGTGGAGCATTGGGAGCATTTGAGTCGCGCGGATATATTTTTGAAGGCTTAATAACTTGTATACCATTCGACAAACTTTTTAAAAAAAATGTTTCTATTGCATTATAAATGGGATCCTTTGTAAACTCTGATTTTAATATAACGAATGTGAAATTTATTTAAACGTCTCTTTTGAGGTCGTTTTCTGTGACTTGTGCGTATGGACTATAAAGTAGCACCCCATTGTTATCATTCCGCTGCTACCAGAATTTGGGGGTGTTACAAATTATATGACTACCACCGAATACTATAATCAAGACTAGGACGACTGATATCAAGGTATGTTTACTTATATTTGTTCTTTTTTGGCTATTTATATGCTATCAAAGGTAACGTGCTAATAAGTTGATGGAGAAAATGTGGATTTAGATTTGTAGTTTGTCTCCAACAGGTCAAATAGGTTAATATTGAAAAAAAAGAGCTAAAGCTGAAACATGTTGAATGACCCAAGTGGGGTAGAAAGTTGCAGAAAGGGTAGTTAAATTGCAGAAGCCTTTAACTTTAGATACAATTTAAACGTTTGGCTGGTTTTATTGGATAACCATTTCGATACATAGTGTCATTGTTGCTCAACCTTTTCAACTGTAGTTGTGCAGGGAATTTAGAGAATCTTCTTGGAGTTATGCCACATCAGTGGGTGAATACAAGGCCTTTGTTTTGGCATTATTTTTCTCATTTCCTTTCATGTTTGTATTTAATAACCTGAGAAATATTCTATTAATCAGGATAGGCGGGAGGAAACAATGCTAAAGCTGGTAACTACAATAAAGGAGTGTTTGGCTGGACAGGATTTGATATTATCGCTAATAAAACGAAGTCCATATTTACTTTTGTGTCTGGAATTAATTTGCTTGCTAATATGTATTCAATTTATGAAACATGCTTTGTGTAAGATCAGAGTTCCATCACACGAGTGAGACAATCTCTTCATTTCCATTTCTCATATGAATTCTCTTGATTTTGCTGTATGGTATAACATTCTCACTAACTTACGCATAAATTCTAAAATTCGATAAGGAAAAGGATTAGGCAACATGGCAGGTTAACAAAGGGAGTCTTTCAGAGAAGAGAGCTAGAAGGTACTTTCATCTTATTGATGTTATTCCATACGAGTTAGGAGATTGTATGAATTAGAATTATATTAGCGACTTTGAATACGTTTAACCCGTGCAGCTTTGCCATTCTTTTATTTGACCCATTAGAGTGAAAACATAACCAAAACAACCAATAAATCAGTAAATGCTTTGAAATTTCCATGTTTTGTTTGCAGGCTTCATAGAAATTTCTATATTAGTATAAGGGATCACTTGATGTGTTTTTTGTCGTTAAACTCTTTTGCATATTACCATGTTTCTATATTTTTAGTCGTTATATTTACATATGATTTCGTTAACCTCTTTTAATATTACAATAGATGTGGAATCAGTCAAGAAGCTTAACAAGAACAAGAAGCTTGTGAAGAAGCTTGCCAAGAAACAACAAGCTTTTTTGGCTTCTGAGTCTGTTATTAAGCAGATTCCTCCTTTGTAGTGACCCGGTCTAAACAAGGCTGGTATGTGCATCTGTTCAGAAGAAGTCTATTTTATTAAAGTAAATGCTCTTTTCATTCCTCTCAGTAACCAAACTCATTTTTGGATATATGTATGTGTGCTTTCAGGTAAGTTTCCTACTCTTGTCAGTCACCAGGAATCTCTCGAGGCTAAGGTGAATGAAACCAAGACAACTGTCAAGTTTCTGCTATGGAAGTTCAAAGTCACGTTAGCACATCCTCTTCTGGACCATTGGGACAAAGTATGAATGAGTATGTATATATAGTAATTGAGGTATCCCAGCTACAACTTACAACCACCAACCTAACTAACATACCAACTGAAACTTCCAAAACAACCGTTGAACATGCCGCAGAAAACATACCAGCCCAAATTGATAGAACACTTACAGATACATCTAAACCCACCCAACTAATCCCACCAACCCCTACGAGCAATCAACCAGAATCCACCGTAACCATACTCCATGAATCAGCCACACAACAGTTAACACCACCACACCAACAACAAGTAGGTTGCAGCTGGATGCACACCCTCAAGACTAATTAAATTTCTATTGTCTTGGAAAACAGGAAGAGTTACCTATAGAAATGAGTCAGGAGGCTGTAGATCTGAAGGTACTGTGAAAGTAAAATCAATTTAGTTATTAGTATCTCTACAAGAAATTTTGTTTGCACATAAAACTCAGGCAGATTTTCTAGCTCACATTACTTGAGGTGGTCTTTGTCTTCTGTTCTGCCTGGGTCTTTTTATTCTGTACTTGGAAGTATTCACTATATTAATTATTAAGGTCTCTCGATTCTTTATTGTTTAGATTGTTTTGGACGCTTCTTGCTCCATTTTGGTTGCGTGTATACGATTGTTTCTATATAGTCCTATACATTATTATGAAAAGTTTGCCTTTAATATCTTATAGGTCTCCGATTCACAATAGTTCCAGCGGTTTATGATCTATGTGCATGCTAAGGGAATGATAGTGGATGATGAGTATGTTATAGTCAGATCTGCTAACATTAATCAAAGATCTTTGGCTGGTTCAAAAGACACAGAAATAGACATGGCTTCATATCAGCCACATCACACTTGGGCAGCAAATAAGCGACATCCTCATGGACAGGTGTGCAATTCATTTGTCTGTTTGAAAATCTTACCTTTTTATTATGCCAGTTGTAGCCTTGCAAAGCATTTGGTGATTCACAAATGGTACTATACGAAAAAACGAGTGACGAAAATGGAAGTACCAAAAAGATGAAGAAATCAAGTCCTTACGAGAATATGACTTACGAGAAGATGATTGGTACAGAGAACACGCACATATGTAGATATATATGTAGCAAAAGAGTAACATATATGTAGCAACATTTATTGACAAAAAAAGATGTAGATATATCTTCATAATCTGACAAGAAAACAATGCATATATTTATTTAAACTTTAATGTAAATTTCTCCGTTTGAGAAATGAGTTAAAAGGTTGGAATTTGCAAGTAATGGTGAGAGGTTCTGTTTGCTCAATGCTTTATCAAAGCACATTGATCACACTCTATCATTAACGAGCAAAGCTGTCTCCCCTATACGCGATGTTTCAAATTTATTCGTCAAGTTTTATATTGGTACTTTTTTATTGTTTAGTTATCAATTAGCTGGTTTAGCCTATGTTTTTATGCTTAATAGTTATTAGGTCCAACGAGCAAAAAGGATTTGTATCTTAGAAAGCAAAGGGTCCAAAGTCCGCACATAGTTTTTTAATGCACAAATATTTTATAATGCGGCAAAGACACAAATAACATTTTATATGTAGTGATTTGAAATAACCTTTGATTAAAAGGCTTTTAATTCAATTGGAAAATACTGTCTATTCGTCAAGTTTCAGGTACTTTGTGATTGTTCACTTATCAATTAGCTGGTTTAGCCTATGTTTTTAATGCTTAATAGTTCTTAGGTCCAATGAGTAAAATGAATTTATACCTTAGAAAGCAAATGGTCGAAAGTCCCCACGTAGTTTTTAATGCACAAATCTTTTAAAATGCGGCTAACATTAATCACATTTAATATGTAGTGATTTGAAATAACATAATGCAAGGAAATAACACTTATTGAACGACAATGGTGAGAGTCTTGTGGATTGGTGTTCATGGACTGACACTGATATAACTGAAGATGAAATGGAACTTTCACTATGTGCTTCCGGAAGCGGTCACAGAGGGTTCAATTACTATTGTAGGCCCAATTTAATATACATCTTTTTAAAACATTTTATAAGAATGGTTGAAAGCTTACCGTAAGAGATCATATTGACGATTTAAGTACATAATTGATTTACCTTTACTTAATTTTTAGTAAACGGCATTCAAAAACAAGCTCGCCCCAATCGGGCCGGGCTATCAACTAGTATATATATATAAAATATAGTAATATATATATATATATATATATATATATATATATATATATATATATGAAGGTTAAAAAAAGACAAATATTCGTGAGAAGGATAAAAAGAAATTTTTTTTTTTAAAAGTTCTCAAAAAATTTCATTAAATCAAGTATGTTGGTGCATAAAACTTTTGTAAAAGAAGTTTTTCTAATTTTAAGTTTTTATACGTTTTTTAATGCGCAAAAAAAGAAATTTTGATGCACAAAAAAATTTTGATGCACAAAATTTTTGACTTGTTATAGTTTGATGCGCAATAAAATTTTGATGCAAAAAGTCAAAAGAAGTTGGGTACAAAAACGAATTTTTGATGCACAAAAAACCGATTTAATGCACAAACGTTTTTTTTTATAATTTTTTTTCAACAAAACCATCCACTTTTAGAAAAACTTCCTTTACAATTTTTTCATGCACCAACATACACGATCTTGTGGAATTTTTTCAGAATTTTTTAAAAACTTTTTAAAAAAATAAATTTTTTTATCCTTCTCACGAATATTTGTCTTTTTATTTGATCTTTATCATATATATATATATATATATATATATATATATATATATATATATATATATATATATTTAACTTATATATGGGGCTAACTATGACTGGATTAATATGATTTAGTGACTAAATGCCACCTCAACTATGACATGGCGCAAACAACGATGACATGGCACACACAATTCAATAAATATAAATAATTTTGATTTTATATCAATAATTTAAATAATTTTAGAATTTTTAAATAATTTTCGAATTATATTAAAAATTAAGGTCATAGCAAGGTTTAAACTCATGACTTATTGATAACATGCAAGGAGTTTTACCAACTAAGCCAAACCACCATTTGTGTTTTACTAATCCAAAACAATAAAGATATCTTCTAAAAACAAACCATATTAATATTTTTATTTTCAAAAATATATCACTAATTATATTGTGATATCTTTTGATTTTCAAAAATATATCAAGATATACTTCTTATTCCTCCAAATACGTGACTTTTTAATGAAGAAAACCTCTAGCTCACAACCCTAAATAGATCTCTTGAGCAAACATCAATTGGCATGGGAGATGATTCATTCTGGTATGTATATCTCCATTGTTCTTATATAATATAACCATGTACGTTCTTAAAAACTTCAAAGTTTTAACTAAATCGTAAAACCAAGATGCATCCACAAAGGAAATCAGTGAGGCTTTCAAAACCAAATCCGGAAGTAACAACAACAATCCCTACCTTCTAACATGAAACTTCCAACAACATATGGAATACGTACATAGTCTGCTATTATTTGTTTTGGACTTCGGAATACGTACTTAGTCCACCATTACCTATGTCTTGTGGTCCACTTTTAAATACTTCTTGATTGAAAATTTTCATCTCATGAATATTGATGAGTTGAGTGAAATTTTAAGGAGCTGGTAGTATATTGTTGGTATTGATATTAGAAATTACAAGCATCCGCGCACTTCAATCTAATCTCCTTTTTCAAAATGTTTTTCTCTCAACCTTCAAAACCCCAAATAACAATCTAATCTCCTTTTATCCTTAGTGTTTGAATTCGTTATAACCCCTGAAATTGGGATCAATCATTCATTGATTAAGCCCATATCGAGCGTGTTAGGCGATCTTCTCATCTTGGGATTTAAGGTTTAGATCTGTTTGTTTTCCCTTCAATCTAATCTCTTTTTAAATCAACCCCAAATTGACTCCATTTCCGTTTCCTTTTCTCCTCGCCTCCATTAAACCCTAAACCCAAGATCTCCCTTCAATCCAAAGAACTCATCTCATCTGTTTATCATGGGTATCGACGATTGGCATGAAGTTTCGAGGAAGAAACATGGTTATAGATCTTATGAAGACGACGTGGCTAAGATCTCGATTTCGATTTACGTGTCTAATCTTCCAGAGACATTTTCGGCCAAGGATCTGTTTCATGCTTGTAATAAGTATGGACATGTTGTTGATTCTTTCATTCCACTGAAGAGATCAAAGGAAGGTAAAAGATTTGGATTTGTCAAATTTATCAATGTTTCTAATGTGGAAAGATTGGTGGGTAATTTATGTACGGTATGGGTTGGTCGTTATAAGTTACAGGCAAATAAGGCACGATTTGGCAGGCCACCTTTGAATGGCAGGAACATTCGTAATTCGAAGAGTGATGATAGACATTTAGGTGGGTTCAAGGAGCCTAATGTTAGGCCAACGAATGGGAATAAAGAAACCAGGAATAATTCGTTTGCTTCTGTGTTGAAATCGAACCAGCCTAATAATTTGTCATCTTCTAATATGATTCATGATTCCTCACCTGCTATTGCTCTTGATGATGATTGCTTATCAGCCAATGATCTCTCTTGTGTTGCTATTGGGAAAATTAAAGATATTAACGCCCTATCTAACCTTTCTGTCATCCTTAACGATGAGGG
>BQNB010012612.1:35314-48130 GCA_026074375.1 Tanacetum coccineum
TTTATCAAACCTTAAAAATTGTTTTTAGCATTTCAATTTTTGAGCACAAGCTCATTAGGAGCTTGTCTCATCTGTTTTAACTTGTTTTTGAGTTTTAAGCTTATTTTGTAACTTATTTTTAAGCTAGCTTATTGTCCCTTTTTCTTTTTAAAATTGCCCTGGTGTAAACAGCCAATTTCACAAGCCATTTTCTGTGCTTATATTTGTTTCAAACTTTAACTTCTTTGCATTTTTAGATACCCTATAAGCCACTCTATAAGCTTTTATAAGCCTTAAGCCAAAAGATTCACTCTAAGGGCTTAAAAATTAAGCCCAAAGAGTCCTCTTTGATATTTTTGATTGACAGTTTTTGGTCAATAGCCATTTTTGCTTATTGTAGCTTATTTGCTTATTGCATTAGCTTATTTAGGGTTAGTTTAGCTTATTAGGTTTGTCTAGGTCTGTTCTAGCTTATTTGGTTTTGCCTCAAGCTTATTTTACCTTATTTGCTTTTTAGTGTAAAATTTTAAGTGTTTTAACCATTTCTACCTTTTCTGTCTATTCGGCTTATTATCATTGCTTATTATCATTGCTTATTTTTAATCTCTTTTTCTTTTTAGGTATAGCTTATTGCTAGCTTTAGCTTATCTTTCATTTTCATTAGCTTATTAAGTGTTTAAAAGCCCAACAATTAGTCTAATATGTCTTATAGTAAAATAAGCATAACTGCCACCCTTTTTCAGCTTATTTCGTGATTATTTGTTAGTTACAAAATTTTTGTGTTTTTTAAAGTTGCTTATTTTCATCTTATCTATAAAGTTGTAAAAAATGAAAAACAAAAACGTTGGGATTAGGGGAAGCCCCAAGTGAGCAGGGCTCGAACTTGGGACCTCAACCCCAATCAACCAACATTTTATAACATACACTCACTACCGGTATGCTACAATAGCTCATCCGGTAGTGATTTGCAAAATTTATTATATAAGGGTCATTTAGCCCATTAAGCCCATAAGCTGTTTTCAGCTTATTTATAAGCCCACTTTTCTAGCTTTTATTTTTCCTAAATCCAGTACACTTTAAACTACTTTTCTGTATTTTTTGGGATTTTTCCCATTTTGTTTACTATTTTTTATCATTTATTTTCTTTAAAACTGTTTTTTAATTATTAAAAAATTAAATAAAAATCAAAAAAATATAATTCTTTTTTAGAAAATTTTCTTTTGTCATATTATACCTAGGAAAAATAGAAAAACTTTCATAGGGCATTTTTGCAAAATTTTGTTTTTTAAAGAGCGGGATTCGTTCCCGTGCTCGTTTTTCGTATTTTCTAGCTCAATTTAACTTCGTTTTCGTTCTAGTTTTCTTTAAACTTCTTTTTTAGTCAATTTAAGTCTATTAAAACTGAAAAAATCAATTTAGGTTTAATTTTGAAAAATTAGGGTTTTTAGTGTGTCGTTTTAGCTTCCCGTTTTCATTTTTAGTATAATTTGTGTAATTTTCTTGTTTTTTTTATGTAGATTGCTTTATTTTTCCTGTAGATTTAGAAATCCAAATCCAAATCTTTTTTATTCAAACATCAAATATCAAACCGACTCTCGACTTTCCAATTCACTCGTCGTTGGGACTACGACCCGGGAACATTATCCTATACTACTTCCGGTTCTATTGATTTTTTTTAGATTATCCTTATTATATATATATATATATTATTATATATATATATAAAGGTGTAGTTTAAATCTCAATCAGTTAACTAGACCAAATGTGTCACTCAAATAATCCAGTTATTATTATATCAAAGCTTATTTTGTTTATCAATTTACTAAAGTGGATTTCTCAGCACAGACGTTAAAGACCATAGAAAAATATTTAAAACCACATAGATTACAACAGGTCTTTCGACCTATACCGATATGATTATATAATCTAAGTTGATAAGCAAAAATGGATAAGATAAGATATAACAGGTTTGCAACATAAGCTTAAGATTAAAACGATCAAAATCATACCAAACACTTATTCATTATCGTAACTTCACCGAGTAGTCATGAGAGAATTAGCCTCTCGTGGCTAAGAAGTTCATAACAAAATTAGATTTTACAAAAACTTCCATTATTTTAATAACTAATTAGGAAACCGTCTTCGTTCTTTATCGTTAGATCTTTCTCTTCAACTTAGAAGGTGTTTCTTGGTGTTTTTGGTGAAAGGAGGGAAATATGTGTGTGTGAGAGATGATTGATGAAGAGAGAATAGAAAGAATGGGATGATTTGAGGATGCAAATTCGTCCTTTATTTATAGGCAAGATTGGGTGCAAAGTGTGGCGCACTTAGGAAACAGTACGGCGAACTTTGGGAGTTAATGCGATTACATTTAATGACTTGTACTGGAAGTGCGGCGCACTTGCAAAGAAGTGTGGTGGTTTTGAGGAGTTAATACAGGAGCATTTAGTAGACTTTAATTCTTCAAACTTTATTAGAATGTGCGGCGCACAATATTATAAGTGCGACTGTGTTTTGGCTTCACAAGAAAGTGCGTCGCACAATGTAGCAAGTGCGGCGGACTTCTTGATCTTTGGCAGGAAATCTTTTCTTTTCTTGTATTCGTCTCCCAAAATGTACAGATTCATAAGCTTGGGTCTTTAGAGTCTTCAAGTGAACCTATAAGCAATTCAAGCTTAATTAAGTACCAAAAGTTCACGAGAAATGATAAAATACACATAAATAACGCCATAGAAACATGTATAATTTGGGCGTTATCAAATACCTCCACACTTAGCTTATTGCTTGCCCTCAAGCAATGGAAGCGAAAAAATAAAATCAATTGTCGTGACGTGGAGAAAATTTGAATTTTTAAGAGAGTTTGCATATTAGATAACTTTTTAGGCATAGACATATAACATAGCACCTCACATAGGGATAGTGTTTGATTTTAAATTCACTCAGCCACTCAGATAGGGTTTAAATATGTTTTTGTGAAGAACACTCAATTTGCACAGACATAATCTAGACAGCTACCATAGGCTTGTACTAAACATATAAACCTGACCGAAGGGTGGAACTTGGGTACTAGAGAGGATCCAATCTTCATGCGCCGAACATAAGCCTTTATTTCTTTTGAACTATTACAACTCATATAGAACTTTTTTTAGCGTAACTAAGGCTTAGCACAGGACTTTCTTCATTCAACTTTCAGATATTTTTAGCAACATAGTATTAAAAGGATCGCTTGCGAGAATAAGAACTTGAGAGATACATTTCATGTGATAGGCTTCGGTCTAGTAAATGATGATTAAGCACAAGC
The DNA here is from genome assembly GCA_026074375.1 of Tanacetum coccineum. Lineage (NCBI taxonomy): Eukaryota > Viridiplantae > Streptophyta > Magnoliopsida > Asterales > Asteraceae > Tanacetum > Tanacetum coccineum. The sequence goes on from BQNB010012612.1 coordinate 38,595, forward strand.
TAGAGCTTCTAAATTACCGGCTCTCTCAAATATAATTTTCAACCAATACCAATGTTCCAGAAAAGGTGACAAAGACCATACGTACACGTACGTAATGACAGAATAGACACATATGACTGCAATTAAACCTTAACTCGAACAAGCTAAATGCATCAGTTATCTTAGGTACCAAAGGTGGATACCCGAATATTTTTAAGGCTTAGATTTCTTATAATTTAGTAGACTAGGGTGTGCTAGCTATAATGTCAATCCGGTTACACTTGCCTTACTAAGAGCATTTTTTAATTTCAAAACATATAATAAAATATTAACTAGAAAATTTTTAATAGGGCAAACATAGATGGATATGATTAATTTTTCCTATTTGGCTCCCCTCCACACTTAAGTTGAACATTGCCTTCAATGTGATAACTGATAATAGGGAAAATTAAAGAAAACGATACTTCCCGAGGCATTGAGAAATGCATAGCTATAAGCTAATCTTGAGCATACGTTGTAATTTTTCACATCTTTTAAGCTAGAGTACCTGCTTAAGAGTAAACAAAAGCACACAAAGAGAAAATATTTTTGTTGATTTTTTTAGATAAAAGATATTAGTAGAGGAATGGAGGAGGAACTCCTCCACACTTAAGTGAAAGCCCGGGTTGCCTCCCGAGAAGCGCTTAATTTTTTAAGAGAGTCGTTAGCTAGACTCGTATTTTGTTTGGGAAAAAAAGAGTGACTACTTCCCTTGGGTCATTATCTTCTTCGTGATATAGTTTGAGACGGTGACCATTGACTATGAACGTCTTTCCATCTTTTCCATAAAGTTCAACATATCAAGATGGATATTAATGTTTCACTACATAAGGTCCCAACCATCGAGATCTAAGTATTGGTTGTTTAAATTTGTACATTGAGTGAAAAAGTAGGACTTTATTTCCTTGCTTGAATTCCTTTCTCATTCGTAATTTTCTGTCATGCCAGACTTTGGTTCTTTCCTTGTATAGACGAGAGTTTTCATATGCTTGGTATCTAAGTTCGTGTAACTCGTGCAATTGGAACATTCTTTTCTCACCAGCAGCGATTAAATCTGGGTTGCAATTCTTTAGTGCCCAGTATGCACGGTGTTCAATTTCAAATGGTAAATGGCAATTCTTTCCATATATTAGTTTGTATGGTGTGGTAGCGGTAGGAGTTTTGTAGGATGTACGAAAAGCCCACAGAGCATCATCAAGTTTTCTTGACCAAATAGCAGGATTGTCTTTAACAGTTTTTTCAAGAATTCTTTTAAGAGCCCTGTTCGTGTTTTCAACTTGACCACTAGTTTGAGGGCGATAAAATGTAGAGAAACGGTGGTTAACTCCATATATTTTCATGGTTTTTTCCATTATTTTGTTAAAGAAGTGGGTACCTCGGTTGCTGATTAGAGCTTTAGGCATTCTGAAATGGCAAAATAGCTTCTTCAGAAAGGTGATTACTACTCGGGCGTCATTGGTTGGTAAAGCTTAAGCTTCGGCCTATTTAGATACGTAATCTACGGCGACTAGAATGTATTCAAACTTATACGATTTTGGGAATGGTCCCATAAAGTCGATACCCCATATGTCGAAAATTTCACATACGTTTTGATATATTTCCGGTCTTTTTGCATGCTTCACATAAGCTAACTAGAGTATGAACTTCTTTGATGATTGTTGGTCAGTAAAATCCTGAATCAAGGACTTTTTTAGCAGTTATGTTGGGTCCATAATGTCCACCTGTTGGTCCGTGGTGACATTTATCTAAAATGGTTTAGGTTTCTGGTCTAGATATACAACGTCTGATCATACCATCGGAACATATTTTGAAAAGGTAAGGTTCCTCCCAAAAGTAGTGTTTGAGGTCAGAGAAAAATTTATTCTCTTGTTAATATGTCATCCCTTTTGGTATAATATTACCAACTAGGTAGTTTGCAAAGTCTGCGAACCACAGTTTTTATTTGGTGTTGATTTCCATAAGAGTTTCTCTGAGAAAGTTATCATCGACTTCACTATCATCGCTTGTCTCATTGTTTTCAAGTCGAGATAAGCGATCGGCTGCGATATTTTTGGTACCTTTTCTATCTTTGATTTCTATGTCGAATTCTTATAGAAGTAAGATCCATCGAATAAGGCGTGGTTTAGCATCTTGCTTTTTAAATAAGTGCCTTAGAGCTGAATGATCGGTATGAACAATAGTTTTTGAAAGAATAAGATAGGATAAGAATTTTTCAAATGCAAAAACTACAGCCATAAGTTCTTTTTCAGTTACGGTGTATTTTTGTTGAGCGGTATTAAGGGTTTTGCTTGTGAAGTAGATCGGGTGAAAGTTTTTACCATCTTTTTGACCTAAGACGGCTCCTACATCGAAATCACTTGCATCACACATAAGTTCAAACAAAAGATTCCAGTTCGGGCTTACGATCACAGGAGCACATGTGCGTTTCTCTTTCAATGATTCAAAAGCTTTTTGACATTCATCGTTAAATTCAAATGGAGTATCTTTTTTGAGCAGTTTAGTTATAGGTCGAGCAATTTTCAAGAAGTCTTTAATGAAACGTCGGTAAAAACTTGTATGTCCAAGAAAGCTTCTAACACCTTTGATATTAGTAGGGGGTGGAAGTTTTGAGATCACATTGATTTTTACTTTGTCGACTTTAAGTCCTGCACTAGACACCTTGTGTCCGAGCACAATTCCTTCTTTGACCATGAAATGACATTTTTCCTAGTTTAGGACGAGATGAGCATCTTTACAACGTTGGAGCATTTTATCAAGGTTGTTTAGGCATGTGTTGAAATAATTTCCAAAAACGAAGAAATCATCCATGAATACTTCGACTGATTCTTCGATCATATCGTGAAAGATTGCCAACATACACCTTTGAAATGTGGCAAGAGCATTACACAGCCCGAAAGGCATTCGCCTATAAGCGTATGTGCCAAAAGGACACACGAATGTTGTTTTTTCTTGATCATTAGGATCGATAGGAATTTGAAAATACCTAGAAAAACCATCGAGGAAACAGAAATAATTATTTCCTGCGAGTCTTTCTAGCATTTGATCCATAAATGGTAAAGGAAAATGATCTTTTGCGGTTGCTTCATTGAGTTTACGATAATCAATACATACTTTCCAACCTGTAATGGTTCTGGTTGGAACAAGTTCATCCTTTTTGTTGGTGACAACTATAAAACCACCTTTCTTGGGTACACAGTGGATAGGACTAACCCAAGGACTATCGGCAATTGGATAAATTATGCCGGTATCCAAGAGTTTTATGATTTATTTTTTGACAACTTCTTGCATGTTCGGATTTAACCTTCTTTGTTTTTGGACAACGAGTTTCTTATCATCCAGAAGTTGTATCTTGTGTTTGCAAAATGATGGGCAAATACCAGGAATATCTGTTGTCTTCCAAGCAAAGGCTTGCTTGTGCTTTTTAAGGACAGATATGAGTTTGTTTTTCTTTTCTTTGGATAGCTGAGATGATATGATAACATGAAGAAAAGAGGGTTCTTCCAGGAATACATATTCCAGATTATCAGGAAGGGGTTTAAGTTCGAGATCTGTAGGAGGTTCTTTGAGAGATGTTTTAATCTTATAATCAATATTGATGGTGATTTTTTCGAATGGCGGATCTTCGGTATCGGATTCAGAGTCAGAGTTTTCATCGGCAGTCATTGCCATGAATTCATCAAAGTCAACAAAGATTTCTTCTTCGAGAAGGGTTCCTTCAATGGGATTCAGAATTTTACTACCTTCATTTAGAAGAGCGTCAAAATCTTCTTCTAAGATTTCATCGATGACATCGATACTAAAACATGTATCATCGTTTAAATAGGAGTGTTTCATTACAGAATTGCTATTGAAAATCATTCGTTTAGTTCCAACTCCAAGGTTGAGTTGTTTCTGTTTAACTCGAATTACTGCGTCAGCAGTGTGAAGAAAGAGTCGTCCCAAAATAAGTGGAACTTTACTATCTTCTTCCATTTCAAGAAAAATAAAATCAGCAGGAAATGTGAATTTACCAACTTCAACGAGGATATTTTCAGCTATTCCAACAGGGTATTAGAATGATCTGTCGGCTAATCTTACGCTTATTTTAGTAGGTTTAAGATTTTCAAGATATAATTTGGCATATAGTAAATATGGCATAAGGTTAATGCTAGCACCAAGGTCGGCTAAGGCATTGCAGGAGAAAGTTTTATTGAAATTACATGGAATAAGAAAACTTTCAGGGTCTCCGAGTTTAGGTGGAACTTTGTTTTGGATCATTGCTGAACTTTCGTCACTTAAGAAAGCGACATAAATTTGTTTGATTTTATGTTTGTTGCTTATGAGTTCCTTGAGAAATTTTCCGTATTGAGCTTCCATTTTTTCTTTCCTTAGACGTTGAGGATACGGGATTTTTGGTTTGTATGGTTTGGGTAATGTAGTTTCCTTGACTGGTTTTGGATTTTGAATTTTCGGTTGTGGTGTAGGTTCTTCATCTTCTTCATTGCTATTGTCAAAATTGATAGGGTTTTCAGGATTAGTTTGTTGATCATCTGAGTTCACTGGTGGGTTTTAAGATTTATCACTTCTTGTGAATACGCCATTCACGTGCTCATTGCGAGATTGTGGTGGTTGGTAGACTTTGGAATTATGTCCTTTTGGGTTTGGTTGAGTGTTATTGGGAAGAGATCCAGTAGGTCGAGCAGATTGCTTGTCAGCAAGTCTGTCGAACTTGGTTTCAAGGTTTTGAATTAAAGCTTGATGATTTTTAGCAACGGTTTCGAGTTGAGTTTTAAGATCCATGAACGTTTCTTTAACAAAATCGTTGGTCGATTGCTGAGATTTCATGAAATTGTTGAATTGTTTTTAAAGATAGTATGGTTTATCATCAGCATTGGATCTGTAGTAGTCTCGATTATAACTACTTCGTTCGTTTGAACGCCAATTATCATGATTTGAGTCTCGGTTGCGGTAATCATTGTTAACTAGACCAAATGTGTCACTCAAATAATCCAGTTATTATTATATCAAAGCTTATTTTGTTTATCAATTCACGAAAGTGGATTTCTTAGCACAGACGTTAAAGAACATAGACAAATCTTTAAAACTACATAGATCATAATGGGTCTTTCGACCTATACCGATATGATTATATAATCTAAGTTGTTAAGCAAAAATGGATAAGATAAGATATAACAGGTTTGCAACATAAGCTTAAGATTAAAATGATCAAAATTTTTACCAAACACTTATTCATTATCGTAACTTCATCGAGTAGTCATGAGAGAATTAGCCTCTCATGGCTAAGGAGTTCATAACAAAAGTAGATTTTACACAAAATTCCATTATTTCAATAACTAATTAGGAAACCGTCTTCGTTCTCCTTGGACAGATTGTGACCATGACAGTTTCAGAGCATTTCCTTCATACGAAGCCAAGCGTCGGTTAGAGATTCGTTCTCGTGTTGAGAGAAAGCTCGGATTTCTTCGAGGAGTCGGTCGAAAAGAGATGGGGAAAGAATCGGCTAATGAAAGCGGTTCGAAGTTCATCCCATGTTTCTATAGTTCCTTCGTTGATAGGGGAAACATCATTAGGCGAACGACTTCATTTTCAGTATCTCTATATTTAAACATATCACAGATTCCGAGGAATTCATGAATGTGTTTATGAGGATCGATTTTGGTTCTTCCATCAAATTGGTTTCCTTTGACAAGAGTCAAGTGGTTACCTATGATAGCAAATTCGTTAGCAATTTTAGGAATAGTGATTGCAGAACCAAGAGTCGGAGTGACAACATGGTTAGCAGCCCACATGGGTTCATCATCCATTGGGTAAAGGTTTTCATGAGTACTAGAAAAGTGTCGAAGTGGTTGATGTCGAGAATTAGCGGATAGACAATTCTCGGGTTTTTAGGTGGATTGTTTCTTTGATCGAATGGAACTCTTCTGTTTCGTCTTCGATTCAGAGTACGTTCAGGTTCAAGTAATGGTTCAACAAGTTCAAAATTGGAAGCACGTGTATGCATCCAAAGGAGAATTTGTTTTCTTGGGTCAGTTGCCAGAAAATATACGGCAATTTGAAATGAGGGGGGAGTTAAAAGAGATTTTCTAAGTTTGAATACATGAACAGCTAAGAAATCCCGGCATGGCGGCGCACAACCTTTGATGTGTTTCAAAAGCTTTACAAATTTTATAAAGACTGGAAAAATACTGGACAATTATAGGAAACACACAGGGTAAAAGTATAACCCACGTATGCAATATAATCTTTTTAGGTAAGACCAGGTCGTCCACAGGGATTAGAGTAGTGTTTGAATAATCAGAAAGAAAATAGACTTTAACAATTTTGAAAATAACTTTAGTTTTATCAATGATAATAAAGATGACTACTCGGATAGTTAAGAATAATTTATAAGTGTTGGAAATGATTTGACCTTGAAGATGGGACTTTAATTTATAAAAATGATTTCTCGTCAAAAAACATTTTTACGAATTACCTAGATTAACCTAAGACTTATATTTAGTTAACTAAACCAAATGTGTCACTAAAATAATCCAGTTATTATTATATCAAAGCTTATTTTGTTTATCAATTTACGAAAGTGGATTTCTCAGCACAAACATTAAAGACCATAGACAAATCTTTAAAACCACATAGATCATAACGGGTCTTTCGACCTATACCGATATGATTATATAATCTAAGTTGATAAGCAAAAATGGATAAGATAAGATATAACAGGTTTGCAACATAAGCTTAAGATTAAAATGATCAAAATTTTTACCAAACACTTATTCATTATCGTAACTTCATCGAGTAGTCATGAGAGAATTAGCCTCTCATGGCTAAGGAGTTCATAACAAAAGTAGATTTTACACAAAATTCCATTATTTCAATAACTAATTAGGAAACCGTCTTCGTTCTCGATCGTTAGATCTTTCTCTTCAACTTTAGAAGGTGTTTCTTGGTGTTTTTGGTGAAAGGAGGGAAATATGTGTGTGTGAGAGATGATTGATGAAGAGAGAATGGAGAGAACAGGATGATTTGAGGATGCAAATTCGTCCTCTATTTATAGGCAAGATTGGGTGCAAAGTGCGGCGCACTTAGGAAAAAGTGCGGCGAACTTTGGGAGTTAATGCGATTACATTTAATAACTTTTACTAGAAGTGCGGCGCACTTGCAAAGAAGTGTGGCGGTTTTGAGGAGTTAATGCAGGAGCATTTATTAAACTTTAATTCTTCCAACTTTAGGAGAATGTGCGGCGCACAATATTATAAGTGCTTCGGTGTTTTGGCTTCACAGGAAAGTGCGGCGCATAATGTAGCAAGTGCGGCGGACTTCTTGATCTTTGACTAGAAATCTTTTTCCTTTTTTGTATTCGTCTCCCAAAATGTATAGATTCTTAAGCTTGGGTCTCTAGAGTCTTCAAGTGAACCTATAAGCAATTCAAGCTTAATTAAGTATCAAAAGTTCATGAGAAATGATGAAATACACATAAATAACACCATAGAAACATGTATAATTTGGGCGTTATTACGGGTATTTCTAGTTATTATAAATTTAAAGCTTGTAGAAAACACACATCAAGTTTTTGGCGCCGTTGCCGAGGATTTGTTTTAGTTGTTTGCATATTATTTGCTAGTCTTGTGCATCTTACGTGTGTTTAAATATCTTTAAATCTTTAAAATATGTTTGCTGTTGCAGAAAGTACGGCGCACAATTAACCTTGTGCGTTCCACTTCCCCTGTTCTCGTTTCTTATTTTGCAGGTTTTTACACGAAGTGCGCCGGTTTCACACCAAAATAGTTATACTTGTTTTACAAATCAACATTTATAAACTCGCCGTACCATTTTCTGGCAAACGAAACCCAAAAATTCATTTTTTCTCAGGAAGTACGCCGCACATACAATATGTGCGCCAGTTTTCCTAAAAACCCAGAAAGTATGCCGCACTTACACCAAGTGCGCCGCACTTTCTGCAAAAATTTTCACAAACAGAATCTAATTTAAAAACCCAAACCCAATCAAACCCCAAAATTGCTAGTCTTAGGTATGTGATCATTTAAAATTCTATTTTATCTGATTATACGCCTTGTAATTTTGTTAATATTTAGTTTGTCAGTCGAAAAAAAAACAAAAAATATTTTTTATTTTTAAATTGTTTTTGCTTATTTTATTTTCTGACATGTTCCTGTTTATATAATAAAACATGTGTTTTGTTGGTTTATTAGTTTGTTTATATTTTCTTGCATTCAATTTGTGAAAAATAAAATAAAAAGTAATTTTGAAAAATATTGAAGAAAGTACGCCGCACAAAAACTTTGTGCGCCGCACTTTGTTCCTGCATTTAAAAAAAATCCAGATTTGTATAAAAATAATAACCAGATGCAATTTATTTATGTTTTATGTGAATACTAGTAATGTGTTTTTATTTGTTTATGCATGTTTGCTTGTATGTGTTTGCCTGCGTTTTAAAAAAAAGAGTTAAAACAAATTGTAACAAACCATAAATTCTAAAAAATAATTTTCTTATCTACCTTTTTAACCTTTGTGATTGTGTTTGTCTACTTATGTGTTTGCCTGTGTTTGTGTATGTGATTCTTAACTAATAAAAAATTATTCTAAAAAGGTAAAAAAATGTGTTTTCTGTCATAATGAAACCATCGCACATATGTTTGTGTGCGGCGCACTTTTTAAAACTTTTGCCGCGCTCATCTTATGAATATTTGAAAAATTATAAAATAATTAGGGTATAAGTACGCCGCACTTTCTTTCAAATGTGGCACACTTTTATTCTGAAGAAAAAAAATTATAAATAAAAATTAAAGAAATATAAAAAATAAAAATAATAGTAGTAATTTTGTAAATGATTGTTTTAAACCTTAAATAATAATATGTGTTTGGTATATGTGTTTGTCTTAAAACCAAAAAAAATACAAAATACAAAAAGATTTTATTTCCGCCAATTTTTTTTATTATTTATATATGTGTTTTGAGTGTTTGCATATTAGTAATTATATTTTCCTTTCTATGTTAGTTTTCATTTCGTAATGTTTTGTTTATGCTTGTTTTAGTAAATGTACATAAATAAAAAATTAAAAATTAAAAAAAATATGATTTGAACTTTGTGGGTGTGTTCGCTGGAAACCCTCACGAGACTATAACTCGTTCACTCGAGCCACCGAGGGGTTTAAAGGCTTGTAGTTTAGTTTATTTTGCAGATTAAATAAAACAGGTGGAGCATGGATTGGTGGTTGGCATCTTATCAGTTGGGGAAGTGATATATATTTGGATCAGTACGTTACATGTGGTAGAATACACATGCTTGACGTTCTGGTTTGCATCATATCTTTCAGAATTCAACAGAGCCCTTAAGAGCCCCGGGAAGTTTCATTTCTCTTATATTTATTTTTCCCGTTTGTCCCACTTTTAAGTTATTTTCTAATTACGGATAATTCTCAACTTAAGTGTGGGGGAAAATAAATTGGAAAATTAGACTCATTATTAAAAGTATAAACTTTTGTTCGCCCTCTGTAATCTAA
>BQNB010012612.1:49983-75241 GCA_026074375.1 Tanacetum coccineum
GAAGAGCAAATATTTTTGTATTTTTCTTATTTAATAATCTTCTACTTATACTAAAAAGAAAAGAAAAATATTTTTTACTTTTTATATTTTTAATTTTTTTTGTATTTTTTGATTTTTTTAAAAGCGTAACTTTCGAAGACGAAAGGTTCTCCAAGTCACGATCAACAAACTGCAAACGAAGAAATCTTAATCACAAATCCTCGGCAACGGCGCCAAAAATTGATGTAGTCAATAGTATATACGTATAATAATACAACGATAATGAAATTCCTAAACTACCCTTGAGGACAAAGGTAGTAAGAAAAACCACACGAAAATATTCTACGTAAGAAACCTGTAAGTGATTACCGGGTCGTTTTCCCAAAGACTTATGAAAATGAGACCTCGTTTGTTATTTAGACAATGACTTGAATTGGTTCGAAGATGATTTGTTTTCTAAAATCCTAATAGTGAGCAAATAAAGGGATAATTAAACCTAACTACGAAAAAACAATAACGGGAAATTAAATTTTAACTAAAAACGCAAATCGGGAATCTAAAACGGGACCTAAGAACCCTAAATTAACAAAATTAAGTCCTACAATGATCTTTTTGGTTTTTTATAAGTTTTAATTAACTAAAAAGCTAGGGCAAAGAAAACTAGACCAAAAACAAAAAAGTTTTAAGCTAAAAACCACTAAAAATATGAACGGGATTCAATCCCGTTCTTTAGAAGACAAGATTTTGCAATTTAAACCCTACGAAAGCAAATTTAATTTTCCTAGGTTCTAAATGTTAAAAGAAAATTTTCTAAAAAAAGAATTATATTTTTTTGACTTTTTTATAATTTTTTTTGAATTAAAAACGATTTTAACAAAATTAAATATTTAAAAATACTAAACTATTTATAAAAAAACTGAAAAAATTACAAAAAACAACTTGAACTGTGAGGAATCTAGGAAAAATAAGCTCGTGAAAACAGCTTATCGAATAAGTTGTTTAAAAAGCCAAAAATGGTTTATAAGCTAAGATGCCTAAAATGTATATAAAAGATTAATTGTGCAATCCAAAACTGAAAAAGACCCCAGGGCACGTTGGTAAGGAGTGTGTGTGTGAGGTTTATAAAAGGGTTGATGCTAGGTTGAGGTCGGGGTTCGAGTCTTGCTCACCCCCAACTTCCTTAGTTTCCCCTTTTTTTTTTTGCAAAAACTTAAAAAGCAAAGTTGTAAAATAGCTTATAATAAGTTATTTTTGTGAAACAACTTTTCTAAAAGCTAATCAATAAGCCATTTAATTGGCTTAAAATAGACAAAAAGCACTTGACTACTTTTTTTTACTTTTTTCAAAACTTAATAAGCTAAAAACTAAGATAAGCTAGAAACACAATCAAATAAGCCATTATCAACTAACTTCTAACCTAATAAGCTAGTTTAAACAGGAAATAAGCAAGAGAAAAGGCCACAAGCTGAAATAAGCAAATTAAGCTTTTTATACTAAACTAGAAACCAAACAGACAGTATAGCACCTTTTGAGCTTAAATTTGAGTAACCAAATGGATCCTTGTGATAATAAGTCCTATACCTTCTTAAACCTATGCTTAAAGACTACTAAAAAAATTTCTTGAAAAGTATTTTGAAATGCAAATGATTAAAGAAAAAGCTGGCTGAAAAAGCTATCTACTCTATTTTTTATTTTTCAAAGTTTAATGAAAAATGACAAAGTACTGGTTTTACACTTAAAAACAGATAAGCTAACAGTCTAATTTTTACAAAATAAGCATAAACAAATGTAATCTAGCCTACAATCTACTAGTTTACTTAATCTGAAAACTTAAGACCTACTTTTACCTGCTGATTTTTCAGCTTGAAAATGGCATTTAGACAAAAATTGATGCTGATGCATTTGACAGTTTATAACCAAAACTTAAGACTAAATGATGTAGGCTCAGGAACTTGAATTCTACACTAATAAAACACCAAAAAAAAAAAATACTAAATGACCAATAAAATCAGCTAGAACAAGTTTAAGCACAAAGAGCTTATGAATCTGAGCTTATGACCTCAGATTCATACAATTTACACAAAACCTATTAAAATCAAATTGAACCTTACAAAAACCTTAAAAACTAATCTTATAAACTTCAATAATAGATTTAAATTCAATTTAAAGAACCAAATGGCTCTTGACAGTACTAACTCAAGTTAGTACTGCCTTGAGCCAAACACCCCTTTAAATTGCTTAAATCCATTTAAAGCTTATGAGAATAAGATTTAAGGCACAAACTACAAATACCAAATATTTATTAGCTTATTGAGGTCCTAATGAGTATATTTCAACAATCAAATAAGCTGCAACAATAAGCTAACAAGTTATGCTAATATTTTTGGTTTTCATGACTGTTTTATATCAAAAGCTATTAAAATGAAATTTAAACTACAAACTAAGTACAATAAGCATTAAACAATAGTGATAAGCAACATTAAGCTAATAACATTTGTAATAAGCTAATATTAAACAGTAGAATAAGCAGACAAACAATAAGCATATAAAGTAAGTTTAAAAGAGAGAAATAAAATGTACCTTAATCCCTTTGCACAAAACAGGGATAATAAGGCTCTAAGAGATAATCAACAAGCTCTGGCTTGTTATAAACAAGCCAGTAAGTCCATAAGCCCATCCACAATTGGCTTATCATCCATATTTAAAAGCTTTGGTAATTTTAGGAGGAATTGAGTGATCAACAAAGCTCAGTTAAGCTTTTAAAAGCTTAACTGAGTACAATTAACTAAAATAGTAAGAGTAGCTTAAAAGGAGTTTAAATAAAGCTTATGATAAACATGATTGCTTTATAATGAAACAGAATTTAAAGAACAGTTTAATATAAAAACAAATTTTTATAAAATTCAAAGGAGATTACACTGCTTTAAAAGGAAATTACATTGAGAAAACAATTATAAGCTAAAAATGAGCTACTAGACTGAAATAAGCTACTCCTACCCTAAATCTAATCCTACTCCTCCATCATTAAGCTTCTTCCTTTTTGTGAGTGAGGGCGCCCCTTTATTTATAGGCTTGAGAAGAAGGTTCCAAGTCTCCAAGTTAGTTAGACACTCCTCTTGATCCACATCATTCATTCCTTGCAATCATTGGCTCTTTAATCTTCACCGTTAGATCATTAAGTGAGCACACGGATTGCCAGCATGGCAATCCAAAAAGTTGGGAGCTCTTGTGCTTCTTTTAGCCTTGATTTAGTGTAAAATCCCATTTAAAGTGTGTTTCTTTGGATCCCACATGTCATTCCCTTGTCAATTCTAGCCAATGAGAGAGCTTTGATGATGATTTTTGATGCTGACTCATTACTTGGCACTCGAATCTTTGTTCCACATAGTCAATTGGGATTTACCCTTTGTTTATGATGCAGGGTAAAACGAACGAGACGATGAATAGTAAAAATGAACTTTCCTGCCTCTTTTTTTTCTTTTCTTATTTGTTGTTTGACCCAGGTGTGTGTAGGGTATTGACTTGGGCCCGGTGTAAAGGAATTGGACCACAGGTTTATAGATTCGGGCTTGGGATATAAGGGTATTGTTATAAAGGGTTAACGACCGTTATCTCTTTAATAAAAAAGAGATAATGGTGTTAGGGTTTAGGGACTATTTGTGAATTTAATTTAACAATAGGGTTCTTTTATGAATTTTGAAAGTTTTGGTATTTTGTGGGTTGACCATTGTTGACCAAGGGTTGACTTTTGATGACCTTTTGCTAGAAACTCCCGGCTCTTGTGCACTCAATCCGATCTCGTGTCTGTGTTTGTCCGGTTTTGACCGTTTACTTGTGATTTTTGCATATCCGTACCTACACATTCACAAACAACAAAATACACAAATACATTTTTGGACATTTTGATCATTTAAGGGTCATTTTTTATATACAAAAGATATGTGATTTCTCACATATCAAAATTCCCCAAACTAAGTGATTGTTGTGTCCTCACGCAATATTATATGCTCTAGAACCAAATACCTCAAAACCTCCCCAAACTAATCCTTTAAGAAGTAGTAAAGTCTTTTGTGGGGAGAGTTAAGAAGTTACAAGTTATAAAACACCCCGCTTTCCCATTTTTCAAAACTTTTTTTCATTTTTATGATTTTTATGATTTATATCCTACAATCTACAACTTATTCATGTGTGACATAATATATTGTTTTCATTATTCATTGATAACTTTTAGGATCATGGAACAAAAAGCACAATTGTGTCCAAATGGATAAATTCATCGTCCCCGACTTTCACCTCTCCAAGCCAAGCTTAAAAACAAGATCATTGCAAAATACAAGTTATGATGCTAACACTACTCATAAAAGCTAATTGTGTATTTACTTCTCCTTCCTTATTCCTAATTTTATACCTAAAGATTTTATTATTATTGGTGACAAATAAATTATGCCCTTATTAAAATAAAGTAAACCCGGTTTAGACCACAATTAGTTTGAAATCCTTTCCTAAAGAGACGATATGGCAAGAATAAGGTCCACATTAAGGTTCTAATTTCGCATGATTTAGGGGCTATCCTTTTTATTTTCATCCGCAACAACTCAACTACGAGTTCAGAGACGAAGGCTTTATTTAGATAACCCCGGAGTCAAAATTTGGCTTTATTCCTGTTATTATTGGAACATTATTAAACCTCGGTCCTTTAGAAGGCTGCAACATCGGTTGTGAGCCGGCAAGATGCAGTAAACTTTTTTTTCAGCCCACAGTTTTATTATTATTATTACCTCCACCCTTTAAACGACTACCACATCGGTTGCGAGCCGGCAAGAGGTAGTGGTCTTATTTCGGCTTCGGTTTATTACATTACTTATTATTATTAGCCAAATTTCAAGTCCTGTGGTCTTTTAACAACTGCCACATCGGTATGCGAGCCGACCATGGTCCAGGAGTTTATTTCCCCACAACACTGACAAAACCTCGATGTGTACCTTAATTTCACCAGATTGAATTTCTACGAAAGGATCTAAACTAAGAATCGCAAAAACCTAAAGCAACTTTATTTATTCAACAATTATATAATGGTGAAACAAGCTAATAGGAGAAAAAGTCAAAATTAACACTTATGAGCCTTAAAAGAAATTAGTAAATGCTTAGCCTAATAAATCGATCTTTGCATATTTAAAATCAATTATGGAAACTTGCAAAATCTTGACTTTTTCAAGCAAGACTCGCTTTTTATAGCTCCTTGTATAAAAGATTAGCAAAATTCAATCTATATACGTTAAGGAGAAAAGCTAAGATATAAAACCGATCGGGTCAAAATTTACTTTTGTTCTCACCAACGGAAAGCCTACATTCATGTCAAAAACACTTATTCTTTTTAGCAACTATTTTTCATCATTTTCTACACATTTTTTTATATGTTATATATATATAAAACTTAAAAATTTAAAAATTTTGTTGGCGTAAATAACGGGGGTACGAGAGAACAACGGGAAAAATTAAGGTAAGATCATATCGAAATATACGGAGGAGGGGGCCCCATACTAAAGAGGCGGGGGGAGAGAACAAGGGGGGGGTTGATCGAGCGAATGTTTCCTAGTCTAAGCTTTAAAACACCCATAACTAGTTTTCAAAAAGTCGAATGCATAATCCGAGCATGAAGAAAGTATTACAAAAATCTTAAACCGTTTAGACGATAATAATCTAGGATATCGGATTTCCCCAAACTAATGGCAAGCAAAGGCTAGGAAGCTCGAGTGGACCGGGACAAAACACCGAACACGAGAGACTTCAAAAAATTTGGGTTAATCCTGCAAACAATCACAAGTACAAACAACACACACAAAGATCAGAAGAGCACAAGCCTCCTCACATCACAATAAGAAATAAGAAATAAATTAGAAAATGGATAAGCATGGGGTGCCTCCCACGAAGCGCTTTGTTTTTGGTAACCGAGTCACATAGCTTGACTCGATCCCTGAATTCATTCGTCCTTAGGGAGAGTAAATGGAAGAAGAAATCTCAATCGGGCTTTCATTAATGTTTGGAAAAACATTAAAGCATATGAAAGTTCCATCCCGATTGAGAGGCCACCGGCTCTAAGTGGAGATGCCGGGGTCAAAAATGGTGTCCTTATTTTTGGTGAAGGAAAATAAAGGAGAAACCTCAGGGTAAGTGAGAAACTGGAGAAAAGTCCGAATGACAAATGTGAAGGAATAGTCAACTTCAACATTAATCTCACCCCCTGGGTCAAAACATTCATCTTCATTAAGCTCATCAACATTGTTGATCACTGGTACATCGGGCTCAATATCGAAGGTTAAACGTTCATGAATAGGATCATCGTTAAGCAAGTTATCAATAATATCCTCTTCCGAGTCAAAATCACTTTCAATACCTGGTGGTATCGAATCATCTGGTCTGGAAAATATATCGATCTCTTCCCTATTGGGGTCACTATCCTCAATGAGAGTAGTAGATGTGGGAAGAGACTCGATGATTGTATGAAAATTTTCCGATGACTGGGAAGATGAATTACCGCAAAGCAACGACATTCGATTGATATAATCCTCATGCTCTCTAACAATTCCTGGAGGAATCGTGATGACTCCACCAGCGAACTCATGGTGAAGAGGATCATTCTTGGGAGAAAAAGTTATCAAAGTATCATGGTCTGATTCATTCTTAATGTGTTGTGGTTCATGATCGAAAAATACATCAAAAGAGAGATTATGGGTGTTATCTCACCAGCAAACTTCAAGATTATAATAGTCCTTCCTGTGAGTCATAATAACCTTCCTCAATATACGTAGGAACTTCGATAGCTAGAAAAGCATCGATCTCATATCATTGTCGCCTCCTGGGTTGAAACACTCAGCTTTATCAATTGGAGCATCGTACAAAATTCTTTTCCAATCATTCGTTTTACATTCCAAATCAAATAAATCATCATTCTCTTCGAAAGGTGGATCATCGATGAATCCCTCGAGAATGGAAGCAACGCTTTTCATAGGAGTAGACGGATCATGGTGAAGTAGAATCTCAATGTCGTCTCCTGGAGTGAGACACTCATCCTTATTAGAATCAGAAAGAGGTGTGACTAGGAAAGTCAACTCATCAAGGTTGGAATCATAAGAATCCTTGCACTCAATGTCCTCTAACACTTCATCAAAAAGAGGGTTTATGTCACTAGAGTTGAAATTGACATCAAATTCGAAAAGAGGGTTAGAGAAAGTCACAAAATCATCACGTGGAATGTTGATGGAAGAGAAATCATCACACGAAAGTAAAACGTTCTTACTATCACTCCTTGATGTATCCTCAAATTCTCTTGGGATTGGGACAATTTCCTCAGCACTAAAAGTACTAAGGTGCTCGTCCCTCATTATGATAGAATCCTTGGGCTCAATAGACGGTAAGGTGGATGTGATTGCAAAAACCGAAGAAACCTGAGGTGTTTTGTTTGAATGAAAAAAGCTCTCCTTGCAAATAACTTTAAAATTCTTCAAACAAGGTATGATACGAGTCTGGCGTTTAGCTGTCAACTCTGCGAGATTCTTTACTTCCTGCTTTTCCTTTTCATCGTTGTCATATTCCGATAGAGGCAAGCAAACTATAGCGGGTTCGTCGGTAAACTTCTTAAAACTATCCTTGCATGTGTCATTAACCATTTTAATTGACTTGTTTACATGCTTTTGAGGATGTTTTATCGTGCCATTGACATGAAAAATTATTTGTTCATTTCTGTCCCTTAAAATAAGCTATCCTTCATACACATCAATTAAAGCTCGACCGGTCCTCAAAAAGGATCTTCCTAAAATGAGAGGTACTCGAGGATCGGCTTCAAAATCAACAACAACAAAATTGGTAGGAAAATGAAAACTCCTAACTTTGACAAAAATGTCTTCAGCGACTCCTTTAGGATGAGTAATGGATCGATCTGCTAGCTCTAAAGTCATCCGAGTTGGTGTAAGTTCGGGTAAAGAAAGCTTTTTCCAAATAGAAAGGGGCATAAGATTTATGCTCGCGCCAAGATCGGCCAAGGCGTGACATACATCCATTCCCGGGAAATCACATGGAATAAGAAACTTGTCGGGATCTCCAAGCTTTTCGGGAAGCTTTTTGAGGAGCATCGCCGAGCAATTCTCGTTCAACGGTATCTTAGCTAACTCAAGCAACTTTTCCTTATTCATGAGCAAACTCTTAATCGTAGGAGCAAATCTTGGCATCAAAAGTAAAGCATCCGCGAAACTTATATCGAAGCGCAAATCTTTAATGATTTGGAAGATCTTCTTCATTCGAAGCTTTGTCATGAGATTTTTGATCATTACGTCGTGAAGGATATGAAATATTTGGCTTAGGTAAAGTCTTCGGAACATTGGGTTCCGGAATCGGAATGGGGTTAACCGGAGGTGGGATTTGAGCGATACTTCCTTGGAAATTAGATTGCTCCTTATCCGTTATCTCCTCGGTTTCTCGTTCTACTACCTTTTTAGGAGAAGGATTAGTAGGAATCGAGGGTAGCAACACCACTTCGAGTAGTGATCGCTTTCATCTCACCCTTTGGGTTTGGAATGGTATTACTCAGAAGAGTACCCAAAGTTGAGGCATGGTTTTGAAACAATCCACCTATCATGTTTTGTAAATTATTTTGAAAAGTAGTTTGTTGATTCATCATGACGGCTTGTTGAGATTTTATCGTGTTTTGAATTTCATTCTTAAGGTCTCCTTTCAACGAGTTGATTTGATTTTGCATGTTCTCAAACATTTGAATCTTTATTTCTCTTGTAACTTGAAAACTCCATTTGAAATCTCTTTGTTGAACTGATTATTAGGCACTTGAAAACAGGGTAGGTGGTGTTGGGGGATTTTGAATCTTGGATTTTGAAATTTGGCATGATTATTTTTGTGCTTGAAACCTTGATTACCAAGAAAAATTATTTTCCCGATTAAAATTATTCCCTTGACCTTGATTTTGATTAAACCTATTTTGACCATTGTTTTGCACCGGAGCAAAACCGGGTGGTGCCATTTGGTTACTAACACGGTTCGGGAGTGGCAAACTGATTGTATGTACCCGTAGTCGCACAAACACTGCTTGATTGTTATCGGTTAATCGTTAAATATATACAAGAATGGAACACCACCAAAAGTAACTACAAGTTTCCTCACGCTTCTAACCGGAGCGGAAGTGACAACTTTTCTAGAAACAATCTCGGACTAAGTCGGAAAGTTGATCTGCATGCTTATCAATTCTCTCATCCGTCTTACTAACATTTTCCCTAGAAGTCGTATTCATCCTAGAAGCATTTGGTTTGTTTCGTGAATAACGCACTTTTGATTTGTTTTCAATTATATTCAACGCCTCTCTAGTCGTCTTACTCAAAAGATTTCCACCCGCCGCGGCATTTAAGGAGTCTTGATCGTTGTCATTTAAACCGTTATAGAAAGTATCTATCTTGGTTAACTCCGTAAATCCATGGTGGGGACACGCTCTAAGCATTTCCTAAAATCGTTCCCACGCTTCACTAAAAGACTCATCGAATTTTTAGGTAAATCGAGAGATTTTGTTCTTTAAGTGAGTCGTTTTCGAGGGAGGGAAAAATTGATTCACGAATTTGGTAACGAGATCCTCCCAAGTCAAGACTGAATTAGGAGGTTCTTTCTCGTACCAAGATTTAGCAGCCCCCTCGAGCGAGTGTGGAAACATCATTAGCTTAATCACATCGTTTGGCACATTCCTAAATCGTAGAGTCGAGGTAATCCTTTTGAAACTATTGATATGAGCATAAGGATTTTCGTTCTCTAAACCGTGAAACGGGTTCGGTTGAACCAATTGAAGAAAATTTGTTTTAATCACAAAATGATCCGCATTAATTTCCAGTAAAACGGTAGCTTCTCCGTACCCTTCCGTGGGTGCTCGGAGTAGCTCTTCCATTGTACATTCCGCCATTGGTGAACCGATAGTACGAAGCTCGGGTTCGACTATGTTTGGAGCACGTCCTTTGTGTACGCCTTACAATCTTATGTACGGGAAGGCTTGTCATCTTCCTATCGAGCTTGAACACAAGGCCTATTGGGCCTTGAAGCATTGCAATTATGACCTTTTGACCGCGGGTGATAACCGGAAAGTTCAAATGAATGAATTAAATGAACTTCGTGATCAAGCCTAGGAGAACTCTTTGGTCTACAAAGAGAAAACAAAGAGGATCCATGACTCCAAGATCAAGAACCGCGTTTTCAACGGTGGTGATCGAGTCATCCTCTTCAATTCTAGATTAAAGATTTTCTCGGGCAAGCTTAAGACCCGCTGGACTGGACCATTCATAGTTACCCAAGTATTTCCTTATGGCACCGTCGAGTTATCTCAAACCAACGGGACAAACTTCAAGGTGAATAGTCATAGACTTAAATACTACTTTGGAGGGGACATACCACCGATGGTTGCCCCGGATCTCCAAACTTTCCCCATCGACCAATGAATTCGGGGATTTGAGTCAAGCTTAGTGTCTCATAAATAAACAAGCGCTTCGTGGGTGACAACCCATGCTTATCCTAATATAATTATAATAGTAGTAATGAATAAGTGTTTTGTGAGGAGGCTCGCCTCTTCCTTTCTCGTGTTTTGTGTTTTATGCTGTATGTCCAAGATTGCCCTGGATTTTGAAGCCTCTCGTGCTCGTGGTTTTGTCCTTCATTCACTCGAGCTTCAATCCTTAGCATGATTATGGGAATCCAATATCCAATCTTATTGACTAACGTTTATCTTTGACCACACTTAATAAACGGATTTACATATAGACCCTTCTTAAAACATTGAGGACAATGTTCAATTCTAGTATGGGGGGATCTATCGATTTGATTGTTCCTGCAGCCGTTGTTTTCACGTAATCCCGTTTTTACCACCAAAATACCAAAAAATGAAAAAATTTAAAAAATTTCCAAAAATAAAATAAGTGTTTTATCACAATGTTGACTTTCCTGCTGGGTAGAATAAGAATAAATTTTGACTCGATCGAGCGTGTTGAGCTCTTAGCTTTGTCCCTTAACCGTTATAAACTTGACTAAGCATTCGCTGATCTTTTTTATTAAAGATTTTAAATTTGCGAATAACGAGAAATGATAGAGTTAATCATGAGTTAGATGCTAAGCAAGGATTAGTTGGAAATCTTAAGAGCTCATAAGTGTAGTTTGTGGCTTTTTCTCCCATAAGCTTCTAACCGGACTAATAATACGTGCTCTTCTCGAAAATTAAACCTAAATCAACGAATTTTTGAAGTATAGTCGATAACAATACTTTATTTAGTCTTAGTTTAAATTTATACTTAAATTTTCTAAAAAGAAACTTTCTCTATATCATGGTAATATAAAGTGCAAAAAAAAATTAAATTATATAAATAATAGATTGTGCAAAGAAATACCGGATGAGCTATTGTAGCACAATGGTTGAGTGTGTGGGGGTTAAAATGCTTGGTGAGGGTGGTAGAGGTCCCGGGTTCGAGTCTTGCTCACCCGGGGCTTCCCACTATCACAAGTGTTTTTGTTTTGGCCATTTTTTTACAACTTTTGAAAACACTGAAAAATAAGCAACTTTTGCAAAACAACTATTTTTATAAACCACAAATAAACACATAAATAAGCTAAATAAGACAGAAATGCTTTTTACTCTTAAAGGCTTAGAATGCTAACTGTTTGGGCAATTTCTAAACTAATAAGCAAAACACAAGAGCAAATAAGCTAAGACAAGCTTAATACTAAACCTAATAAACAAAAAAAACAAAAATAAGCAAGGACATTAAGTTGAAAAAGCTAAAAATGATAGAAGTACTAAAAGGCTTAAAAACTTAAGATTTTTAACCTTATATGCAAATAAGCTAAAAATAAGTTCTAAACCTAAGGAAATAAGCTAAAATTGACTTACACTAACCTAAATAGCTATATTAGACCTAAATAAGCTAGGAAAATAAGCAGATAAGCACAAATAAGCTCAATAGCACTTAATGAAAACTGTTTAGCCAAACAGTCCTTTAGGGTAACTTTGAGCTTATTTTTATCTAAACTAACGGGATCCTTATTGAATATATAGCTATATCCACTAGAAAGATAATCTAAAAGTACTACTCAAAAATTTCTTTCAAAAGCATTTTGAATATAAATCCGCATAGAAAAGCTTAATGTAAAAAGTTGTGCAGGCAGAAAAATTTATTTTTGGTTTTTTTTTTTTAACATTTAATGTAAAATAAGACTAGTGCTATTTTAAACAAAGGCTTAATACAGATATGACAAATTAAGGCTGATTTTAAGAACAAGTTATAAACAGATGATTAATGTTCTTTACAAAAATTACTTGAGTGCTAAAAATCAAAACCATTAATACTTTATACTATCTAAAAATTAAGTCTAGGCAAAGGAGCTATTTATCTATTTAAAGATGTGATGCCAATTTGACCCACAAAGGGAATCAAACACCTCGATCCACTTTTGCAGGCTACCAATTTTACTAGAAAAAACACTTTATAAGGAGCAAAATGAAGCCAAGTAATAATAACTACAAACAAATAAGCTTAAGATGATTATTCTACTACTAATTCTAATAGTTGCTTTAAAAACAACTAAACTAACCTTTGATTAAAACTGAGGAATTAAGCTATACAAAATAAAAAAGCCCTAAATCCTACACTGATAAACTCAAATATGAGATTCAAATTGAAATCAAAGGACCAATTGGCCTCAAGCAGTACTAACTTGAGTTAGTACTGCTTGACCCAAACACCCCTTTAAATTCATCAAATCCATTTTTAGCTTATCAAAATAAGTTTTAAATAACACAGCTCAAATACCAGATATTAGACAGCTTATAGCAACCCTATTAAACATCATTATTAAGCAAACAAATAATTTAGCCAGATTGAATAAAGCTAACAACTAGGCTATATTTTTTGTTTTTCTCTGATTTTTAAGACAGAAACATGAAATTCTAAAGATTTTTATAAAAATACAAATTAAAACAATATGGCAACAAAAGTACCTATAACAAATCAATTAAGCTAACTAAATATCCATAAGCAGAAATTAAGCAAAATTAGGCAAATTAGCAGTTTTAAAGCTAGTTAAGGAAAATAAAAACTTACTTAAGCCTCTGCACTAAACAAGTCTATTAAAAGCTCTTTTGAGCTATCAACAAGCTCTAGCTTATCACAAGGATAAGCTAGTAAAGTCCAATAAGCTCTTCCAGGGTAAGCTTATCATCCAAAGCAACCAAATCCATCTATAGCCTAGGGTATTAAACTGATTTTAGATTTAAGTAAAGTTAATGATTAAGTTGAGATCAATCTAAGCTTAGAGACTTAAATGAGCTTGAGATGAGCATTATACAAGTTTTATGATAACAGTAAAGCTTATTTAACAAAGTTTTGTATAAAAGTAAGGCTTATAGAAAACTTAATGTGATTATAAGAAAACTTGACTTCTATTAATAAAAAAGCTGATTACAATAGTGAAAAAGGAAACTACATTTAGTAAACAATAACCTAAAAACAGTTTTAAAGAAAATTACATAAGCTAAAACATAAAAATCTATCTAACTCGCTCCCCCTTCTGCTGTGTATGAGGAAGCTTGCTATTTATAGCCAAAGAAGAAGGTTCCAGGTCTTGAGGTTGGCTAGACGCTCCTTTTAATCCTGATCATTCATTCATCTCTAATCATTGGATACCAATCTTTCACTGTTGGATCAAATAAGTGAGCACACGGATTGCCAGCGTGGCAATCCGTGTGTCAGAGTACTTGTGCTTCTTTAGCAAAGGATTTAGTGTAAAATTTCCATTCCTTGTGTGTTTCCTTGACTCCACGTGCCGTACCCTTATTTCGGCTTAATCAATGAGAGAGCTTGATGACGTCTAACTTTGCCAGCTCATAGCTTAGTACTCGAATCTTGACGCCACATCATCAATTTGAATTAACCCTTTGATTTTGACGGGTAATTGATTGAAGAAGATGATGAACAGTAAAAAGGGACTCGCGCCCTTTTTAACTGTATTTGAACGTTGGGTAAGTTTGACCAAGGGGGAACGGGCTTTGACTTGGGCTCAAGGTTTATTTTAAAATGGAATTGGGCCGGGTGTTTAAGGTTTTAATATAAAGGGATAACGACTGTTATCTCTTTATTATAAAGGACATAACGGTGTTAGGGTTTAGGGACTTTTGGTGAAAGTTATTTAACATTGAGGGTATTTTATGGTATTTTGAGGATTTTGTCATTTTGTGAGTTGACCATTGTTGATCAAGAGTTGACTTTGACTGAGCATTGTTGAAACCTTCCGGCTCTTTTGCACTCTATCCGTTCTCGTGTCCGTGTTTGTCCGGTTTTGACCGTTTTCTTGTGATCTTTGCAATATCCGTACCTACACTTTCACAAACGACAAAATACACAAATACAAGCATAATTTGCATTATTTAATCATTTAAGGGTTATTTTTGATAAAGAAAGGATATGGGATTTTTCACATATCACTGTCCCCTTAGGATACCATAATCCTAAGTGCGTAGTGCCTTTAATGTATCAAAAGATACGCGCAACCGCTTCAAGGTGAGAAGTTTTGGGAGCCTCTTAGAAGCGGGCACAAAGGCAGACACTAAACATGATATCAGGCCTACTTTGTTAGGTTTATTGATAAAAATACCTATCATGCCTCGTTACTTTGGTAACTTTCTTCGACTCACACTCTTCGTTTTTTTTTTGTGAGTTATGGGTATCGCGAGGTCATGGGTAGTTTTCATTGGTTTTGATTCTTCTAAGCCAAATTTCTTTAAGCATTTCATTAATATATTTAGTTTGATTTAAAAAAATACCATCTTTCAATTTGTTTTATTTGTAGCCAAGGAGAAGAAGTTAAGGTTTTACCTTCTTGTCTCATCCGGATTTCAGTTCTTGCATGTTTTGGAAAAATTCATCACACATGTTCTTGACTACTTGAGCCGAATATAATGTCGTCAAACCATATATTTAACGATGATATGGTTTAACTTTTCTTCTTAGTAAAAAGAGTGTTATCTTACCATTCCCATTTTATGTCATGTTTAATAAGTACAGGCATTTTAATCTATCATACCAAAGTTTAGGTGCTTGTTTAAGACCGTATAAAGCACTTTCTATAGTTTATAATCATGATCCGGGTTTTCAAAGTCAATGTATCCTGGAGGTTGTGCCCGGTTATACCTCTTCATTGATAAAAACCCGTTCAGGAATTGTCTTTTTACATCCATTGGAATAGCTTAAAATCTTAAAGCATAAGCTGTGACACCCCCGAAAATCGGGAATACGCAGCGGAATGGAAAACATTGGGGTGCTACTTCAGGGCACCTATACACAAGTCTCGGAAAACGGACCTTAAAAATGGATGTTTTTTAATAAATTCATTATTCTATTTAATAAAAGATCAGTGTTGCAAACAGGTTTCATTTATAATGTATTAGAAAACGTTGTCAAAACAATTTGTCGAATCGGTTATATCAAGTTATTAAGCCACTTCCAAAAATATATATCCGCGCGGTGGGGGGTGGGGGGGGGAAAAAAACTTCGACATGCTTCCCAATGCGCCACTAGCAAATAGTAACTGAAATACATGCTAAAAACGCAAAAATAATGTTGGTTGAATTTCATAGGTTTAAGTAAAAAGCAGTATAGTATTGAAATAATTTAAGAAATTTTCAGAAGAAAAGTAGGTTACATAAACATTTTAAAAGTGTTATTTCCGAAAGAAATCCAAGGTAGTCGATTCAGTAATCAAGAAGTTATTTAAAAGTGGCCTAACAAGATCGACAGTAAAATGGTGGACTAAGTATCGTATTCGAATCTTAATAAGTCCTAAATAGGTAAGGTTGACAAGGAGAAAACACATTCATTATGTCTAACCTTTGTTATTATTGCACCTAAGCTCATGACCTCGAAGCTGTCATTGTATTATAATGGATTTGCACCAGTTAATCGTATTTGCACAGTAATCGTAATTATAATGGATTTGCACCAGTAATCGTATTTGCACCATATTCGTAATTATAATGGATTTGGCACCAGTATTCATTTAATTGCACTGCTCAGTAATCGTAATTATAATGGATTTTGCACCATTATCGTTAATATAAGGGATTGCACCAGTAATCGTAATTTATAAGGATTTGCACCAGTAATTGTGGTCTTATGGCAATAGGCATTCATGCAATAATTGGATAGCATATAAACAATTTTGAAAAACATTGTGTCTGTTGGAAATTCTAGTCAAAAAGTCACAGTACTATCTGATAAGTGACAAGATCAAAGTACTCGCTAATAGACCAGTCAAAGTACTGCTAAGTCAAAGATCGAAGTACTTGCCGTGGATATAGGAACTATAAAGTTTTAAACGGTTGTTTTACATTTTCTATGTAACAGTTATTAGTGCTATAAGTATCAATTAGTGTTTCTTGTTATACAAGGATGTACATTCTTACTAGAGGTTACTCCTTATGTTTATAAAAGGATCTTCTAGGAAGATATTAGAAAGATTAGAACAAAATTTTTTAAAGGAAAAACAACACTAAGTTGAGAATTATTAGTATTGTATTAGGGATCTGCAATTTAGGCAGATTCAAAGGTTTATAAAAGAAATCGTTTGAGAAATTGTTGTGTGTTCTTCATAAGTACTGCCAACTAGATTCCGCATAGTTGACAGTATATCAGTGTTTCATTAAGGAATAACGATCCTACAAGAAATGGTTATCAGAGCTGTGAGAGACTCCTGAATCCTTGTAGAAATTTTTCATTCAATCGAATTCTTTCTTAACTCATAAAAGAGTCTGAAACTACAACCTATCACTTCCCACCTCGTCCATGTTACTGCACCCAGAATCCCGTAATCAAGAATGGTGAATTATGACCTATGTCCATGAAGATGCGACGTATATTGCTCATCATGATCACCATACTATGGGACATAATCACCTAATGGAACCAAACCACAACTGATCCTGCAGATCCTTCAGTATATGCTCCAAAGACTTCACCTCGCTGCAAAATGCATGAAGAAACAATGAGAAAGCCCTTAAAATATGCTTTCTACCATACCTGATAGACATCCTTCACTGTTTTCATGAGGCTGTAGATGCAAGATCTTTATGGAAAGCATAAAAGCAAGATTTGGAGGAAACGATGCTATTCAAAGAAGATTGCAAAAAGGAATCTGTTGAAACAACAATTTGAGCGACATTCACTATTGGATTCTAGGGAAGAACTAGTTTCAGCATATGAAAGGTTTCAAACATATTCTTAGATGCTTGAATTACATGATGCTACTGGTGTCCATTGACGATGCAAACTTGAATTTCTAAGAAGCCTACCATATGTGTGGGCAATTGTTGTTTGGATACCATTGATTCGAGGACACTGGATTAGACGAGTTAGACTTTGGACTGATCTCTAAACAACTTAAGGTGTTAGAGCATTGAATTGAAGGGTGTCTCAAGTTCAAACTCTCAAAACATTGCTTTTCTGTCCACTGAAGTCAAGGGCAGTACCTTGAAACAAAGTACTGCTGAACCAGCACATATCCCAAAAGGATATACTCAAGCTATCTCGAGCAAGGTGCCAACTGCTGACCAACTGTGTTTCTCACTCCGATGAAATTCATATGTTCCTATTAGATCAAGCCTTAAAAGAAAGAGATGATTTCAAAGTAAAACTTGAGAAATGGTCAAATGCTTCAGTACTTCAAAACGAAGTCCTAAACAAACAAAGATATGTGTCTGATAAGTCATGTATAGGATTTGGGATTGAGTCTAGTGACATTTCATCTGGGGATGAAACGTTGACTGATTCTACATATGAAAACTTCAAAAGAGAAAAGGCCTACAAAGCAGTACCTCCACCTACAGGTACAATTATTCCACCTAGGGCAAATGTCTCCTTTACAGGGATAGATGAACTAGCCATTAGGAATAAAGTTGTTAATCAAGAGAAAACAAACACTAGTCAATCAGCAATTGATAGAAATAAAGTCATAATTGAAGATTGGGTTGATAGTGATGATGAAGAGACTGATGTTTCAGAGAGTCAAAAGGAAACTGTTTTTAACACAGAGAATAGTGAAGAATCTTTTGAAAACAGGTCACCAAACAGTCAAAACAGTGTTGGTCAAGAATCTAGGACAAAGGGACTTGGGAACAAAGGGGGTAAATTATGTTTTGTATGTTACAGTCCTAATCATCTTATTAAGGACTGCAATCTACATGAAAGAACCTTCCAACACACCCAAACTCATAAATCTAAGGGAACACAGGGTTCAAGGGAAACAAGACCAGTTTGGAACAACATCCAAAGAGTGAACCATAGTAATTTCGCAAGAAACTCTAGGAACCCTCACCAAAGGAGATCCTTTATTCCATCAGCAGTACTTACAAGGGATGGGTTGATAAGTACTGCTAGACCAAAAATGACACAAACAGTACCTTCAAAAAGTACTGCTAATGTGACTTATCAAGGTACTGCTAGATCTAGAGTACCACAGGCAGTACTTTCACGAAGTACTGATGGAAGTTATTATCCAAGGATGGATAATAGAAGACCTAGAATCTCAAGTTACTCACCATCATCGAGGTCTTCTACAACAAGGACTCCTCATAGACCACAAAGACCCAAGAAAGTTGTTAAATTGATCTGGGTAAAGAAAGGAAGTACTGTTGGATCCCAAGCAGTACTTCCACAAACTGTCAAAAAGAGTGCAATGATAAGTCCAAAACAAACATGGAAACCAAAAGGGAACTACAGATTCTGTGAATAGGGTAATGATCTTTACAACACTCATAGCAATTTGAGTATGTAACTCCATTGAGGGGAATCAAGTCAGTTAGACTTGGAGTCCCTAAAAGAGTCTAATTCCTTTGAAATTTTTTGTACATGGGGGGTGGGCTATCCAGAGAAGATCTCAAGGACTATGCTATCATTGACAGTGGATGCTCTGGAAGTATGACAGGAGACAAGGACAAGTTGTCTGATTTTAAAGAGTTCAAAGGTGGTTATGTGGCCTTTGGAAATGACTCTAAAGGTGGAAGAATCTCAGGAAAAGGAACCATTAAGACATCATGCTTAGATTTTGAGAAAGTTAGCTATGTGGAAGAGCTTAAGTTTAATCTCTTATCTGTTTCTCAAATCTGTGATAAGAAGCACAATGTTCTCTTCACAGATAAAGAATGTCTTATCCTATCTCCAAAATTCAAGTTTGTTGATGAAGATTTGGTGATTCTTAGAGCTCCTAGAAAGAATGATGTCTACAGCTTGGATCTAAAGAAATTCTTCCCTCTGGGTAATCACTTGTTTGTTTGCAAAGGCAACAGAGGAATGAAGCAGTCCTATGGCACAGAAGACTGGGACATGTCAACTTCAAAAATATCAACAAGTATGGTTAAAGGCAATACTGGTTAGGGTTTATCCTTCAAAGCCATTCAAGCTTATCACTGCTGTGTGGCAATTAGCAAAGGGTAAACAACACCAGGCATCTTGCAAGAAGATTGAGGAAAGGACTGCAGAGAAACCTCTTGATTGCTCCACATGGCCTCATTTGGACTGTTTTCAGTAGAGAGAATAAACAAAAAAAAGTACTGCTTGTGGTCACGGATAGACTGCAGCAAATTTCAGTTGGGTGTATTTTCATGGCCTACAAGGGATGAAAAACAAATAATATGCTTCATGATTTGATTGTGGGGTTTGGAAAACAGGCAAGACATAAAGTGAAGACCATCAGTGTGAATCATGGAACATAGTTCAAGAATCAACTTATGAATGAGTTTTGTGCACGAAAGGAATCATTAGAGAAATATAGCATTGCCAGGACTCACAGCAAAATGGTGTTAGCAGAAAGAAAGAATAGACTCTTATTGAATAACTGCTAGAACTATGTTAGCAACTCCCTACACCTATTCAAAATTTTGGGCCTGAAGCATCATACTGCTTGTTATGTGCTTTAATAGAGTGTTGTGACGTAAACCTCAACATGAAGACTCCTTATGAAATCTTGATGGGAAATATCTCCTAACATCAAGTTTCAAGACCTTTTTGGATGCTCTCTGACCTATACTTAATACTCTGGATCATATGGGTATGTTTGATCGCAAGTCAGAAGAAGGATATCTGTTGGAATACTCTACTAACATTAAAGGTATTTAGAGTCTATAACAGTATCACAAGAAAGGTTCATAGATTGTCTTGCACGTAAAACTTTTCTTAGAATCAGGAGAATCAAAAGGGAAAAGGACCTGAATGGATGTTTGATCTTGACCCGTTAACTCCATCCATGAATTACCATTCCGTCAGAAAGCAAACTAAGCCTGAATCAAAAACAAGGAACACCTTGTGATGATGCTGAAGATTTATATGACCAGCAATTCATTTTCAAACCACTCACCTATGCCTCCAGAGAACGTACTGCTGCAAAAGAAGTTAAAATGTCCCTGAAAGATCAAGCTTTACATGATTTGAGCTTGTAATTTGAAGCATCAGAATCTCTTGCCAAAGATCATAATGAATGATCAAAGGATTGGCTTTGAAGAGGAAAAGAGGAGAATATCAATTTGCAAAGGGAAAAGAACATGATGACAGTACTTTCAAGCTAAGTACTGCTAAAACATCTCCTCAAAGTACTGCAATACACCAACAATTCTGATGATGATTCTCCAACAGATGGAGTTTTCTCTACAAACACTTTTGATGCTGAGGAAGACGGAGCAGCGACTACAACAACTTGGATCCTACCATGATGTTCCCAACTACTCCCACACTTAGAAACATAAGATTCATCCTCAAAGTCAAATTATTGGCAAAAGTACGCTGGGGTTCAACAGACGAAAGCTTCAAGACAGTACTTCAAATCACATCAAGCATTGCTGATCTTTCAAATACAAGCAAAATAGAACGAACGCACAAAGATCGCAAACAAGCATGTTCTATGTTTCTTATCACAAGAGGAACCCAAAGAAGTCTCTCAAGCCTTAGCAGATTAAAGTTGGTTGAAGCCAAGATGCAAAAGAAGAACTGCTACAATTCAAGCTACAAGAGGTATGGGGTTTAAGTGACCTACCAGAAGGCAAGAGGGTGATTGGAACTAAATGGGTTTTTTCGAACAAGAGAGGATGAACGGGTACTATTATCAAGAACAAAGCACCCTAGTTGCACAAGGGTACGACAAGAAGAAGTTTTGGGGGGTGGATTATGATGAAGTATTTGCAACAGTTGCGCATAATTGAAGCAATCAGACTTTTGGCATTTGCATCTTTCATGGGCTTCATTATCTATCAGATGGATGTCAAGAGTGCATTCTTATATGGCAAAATCACATAAGAAGTGTATGTCAAACAGCCTCCAGGTTTTGAAGATCCTGCTCATCCAAACAAGGTCTACAGAGTTGTCAAGACACTTTATGGCTTACATCAAGCCCCAAGAGCATGGTATGAAAGACTTTCCACTTTTCTTTTGAAACATGGATATAGGAGAGGGGCTATTGATAAAACTCTGTTTATTAAGAAGGATAGAAGAGATATCATGTTGGTACAGGTATATGTTGATGATATCATCTTTGGATCCACCAAGTCTTCTATGGTGAAGGATTTTGAAGATCTTATGCAAAAGGAATTCAAGATGAGTTCCATGGGTGAACTCACTTTCTTTTTGGGGCTTCAAGTCAAGCAATCTAATGGTGGTATTTTTCTAAGTCAAGACAAATATGTGAAAGACATTCTCAACAAATTTGACTTTAGAACCATTAAGCCAGCATCTACCCCAATTGAAGCTCATAAATCTCTAGGAAAAGATGAAGAAGGTGAAGATGTTGATGTACATCTTTACAGGTCTATGATTGGGTGTCTCATGTACTTAACTGCTTCAAGACCAGACATAATGTTTGCTGTTTGTCTGTGTGCAAGATTTCAAGTCACTCCAAAGGTTTCTCATCTACATGCTGTCAAAAGGATCTTTAGGTACCTCAAACATCAACCTAAATTGGGTTTATGGTATCCTAAGGAGTCTCCTTTTCATTTAGAAGCTTTTTCAGACAGTGACTATGCTGGGGACAATCATGATAGACGATCAACTTCAGGAGGATGTCAATATCTTGGAAGAAGACTGGTCTCTTGGCAATGCAAGAAACAAACAATTGTGGCTATCTCCTCTACAGAAGCAGAATATGTAGCAGCTGCAAGTTGTTGTGCTCAGGTACTTTGGATGCAAAATCAACTGCTAGATTATGGATTTAACTTCATGAACACTGAAATCCATATAGACAATGAGAGTACCATATGCATTGTGAAGAATCCTGTTCTTCACTCAAAGACTAAGCATATTCAGATTCGACATCACTTTATCCGAGATTGTTATGAGCAGAGGCTCATTAATGTGGTCAAGGTACATACTGATGACAATGTAGCAGATTTACTCACCAAAGGCTTTGACTTGGCAAGATTTAACTTTTTGGTGGTAACCATTGGTATGATGAACCCATAGCTACGTTTGAGGGGAGGACTACATGTAAAGTACTGGTATTCAAGTGACGTACTGTTCTGGTTAGAAAGAATCTTTGGAAGCACTATTGTTACGCTTACGGGGAGGATATGAATGATTGTTCAAAGTTTTAATGATTTGAAGAGATATTTTGAAAAATTGCAGGGTTGTGATTGACAAATTTGAGTTGGAAAGCTTTTTAGGTTGAAAGTACTGCTTAGCCAACTCAAAGTACTGCTCGTCTTAGAAAGTACTGCTTAGACAACTAAGTACTGTTCTAACGTTCGGTCAACGGTCAAACGTACGTTTTTGAGATAAAAACGTATTTACAACGGTAACTTTCTTTGTTAACCGACGCAACCTATAAATGCTCAACTGAATTGCATTTTTCTCTCATTTCATTTCTTTTTATTCACAAATTTTTTAAATACAACCTCCGACGCACATCAATTTCATATCAAATGGCCAATATTCGCACCTGTAACAAACATAACATGATTGCTTGTGTGGAGAAGACTGAGCATAATGCTGATTTTCATCAAATCGTTGATTATCTCACTGGATGCTCAATTAACTATTCTTTGTTAGTTGATCCTGATCTAATTGGTCCGTGGCTTCAACAATTTTGGGCTACAGCTTCTCTAAGATCAATTAATGAAGTGCCTCATATTCGCGCAATGGTAGCTGGAAAAAGGGTTTTGATTTCAGAGGAAACCATTCGGGCTGATCTACTATTCGATGATGCTGATGGTGTTGACTGTTTTCCAAAGCAAGTTATTTGGGACTCGCTCAGAGACATAGGCTATGAGGGTAATTTGGCACAACTTACTTTTTCTAAACCTCTATTTAGCCCTCAGTGGAAGTATTTAGTTCATGTCTTACTTCACTGTCTTAGTCCTAAGAGTACATCATGGGAACAATTTGGGACTAACATAGCATCAGCTCTGGTAGGATTAGCAACCAACCAAAAGTTCAATTTTTCTTTGATGATTATGAATGGAATGCTAGGACATATTGCCAATGGTAAACCTTTTCTCATGTATCCTAGATTCATTCAACTGTTTTTGAACAAGCAATTAGAGGGAGTAACCAGACCTCAGAATTTTCTACCATCAGTTACTCTTCCCTCTAAGGTCTTTACTTTTATGAGAAAGAATAGTCCTAAGTTCTCAGGTAGGATTACACCTTTGACTCCACCAATGTTAGAGGTCATAACAGCATTAGCAGCAGAGGAAGCACATAGTACCTATAAATACTCCCCTCTAATCAACATTAGAGGGTGAAGCTCACATTTGTAATTTCCCTTTCTTTTTTCCTTTTAATAAAACTTTGAAAATTGAAAAAGCTCTCTCCTCTCCATAATGGCTTATTCTTATTTTGAGGTTCCCCGACCACCCGAGATCGTAAATCAAGAAACCTCACAAGTGGTATCAGAGCTTCAGGAGAGATTCGTGATGTTTTACAGCTTATTCAGTTCTGCTTATTCGACTTATTTTGGCTTATTCGACTTATTTTGGCTTATTCGGTCTAGTTCTGCTTATTATAGCTTATTCGATGGCTCATTTTAGTATTTTCGGATCAGATGTGGTTTATTCAGTCAGCAGTATTATTTGTAATTACAGATTACTACATCAGTTTATGTGTGCTTTTTTATATGTTTGACTCGATCGGATTGACTACTTACAGTTTTATCATAAGATGTGTTCAATCTCGGTTGGTCAGAATCAATTCAGTATTTTTAATGTAATTTTGATATTATCTGCTATAACAACCCGTAATTTTCTAGTATTTCCATCAATGTAATATCTACTTACTATATTAAGTACTACTTTTTCACGGGAATAAATTTTCGTTTCATTCCATTACGTAACATAGTTTACATTTCTAAAGTAAACGAGCTCACACAACTACCTATGTCATTTCTATCCATGTTTACATTAAGTAAACATCATAATATGACAAGTCAATAATCTATTATTCTCTATAACATGTACGTTATCTATTTAACGTAGTTTTCACGACAATATTATCAAATGAGCTTTATCCGTTAATATTTAGGTCAAAACCCTAATTATATATAATGTATGCATTCCGAAAGTATATGAAGCAACCTAACCCGCACTCGATATTAACCAACATAGTGCCCTATCTGATAATCTACAATAATTAGGGGACCGATGAATAATTAACCGATAACTTCTTGTTTCCTCTTTTAAACAAATTCTATTAACGATTCTACGCATTATAATTACGGTGTACATGTAACGTGTTTCTCTTTAATAATAATGTTATAGTACAACGAAACTTGTGGCATTTATTTTATATCACAATGATAAATTACTTAACACTATTTAGTCATGAACATATATTTTTAAATGATTTACTTTAGAAAAATTATAACAATAACAATTTAGCATAACTCCTTAATTCATATTAATGTAGTATAAACATGTTCTTCCATTTATTCTCAAACTCAATATTTTATGTTCCAAAGACATGATCAGATCCAAAAACTCACGTCACGCATGAACAACTAAACCGATACATATTAAGAAAATACCTTTATTCCTTTATGTAAAGATATGAAATATGTCTTAAAGTCTAGGGGCCAAACTTGTCAAATTTTAATTTTAATTAAATTAAAACACGTTTCCCTCCTGATAACCTTTCTTCTTCATTTCAAAATGATAAAAATGGAACGATTGTGTTTATGATCTCGCGGAATGGTACGGTTATCAACGATCAAAACCAAATATACTACGATG
>BQNB010012613.1:0-78834 GCA_026074375.1 Tanacetum coccineum
GTTTTTGTCTGTTTTTGGTCATTTAAGCTCGTTTTTAGAGGTAAAAGATATGTGTAATTAAGCACTTATCATTCATCAACTTGGACTATTGGAGGTTGGACGTCTTTGGTACTTCCGTTAGGAAGCACCGTGTCCTTTGTTACCTCGGTTTCAGAACTTCCACCACCGGCGGTGGAATTTGAGGTCCATCATATGAAACACCGCTTCTGGTGGTGATTGCTTTCAATTCACCCTTCGGGTTAGCAACGGTGTTGCTAGGAAGAGTACCCGAATTTGAAGTAGAAGCTTGGTTGGAATTTACGATTTTGGTGAGCAAGTCGGTTATGTTGGACATTTGGTTTTGCATAT
Organism: Tanacetum coccineum; assembly: GCA_026074375.1. Taxonomy (NCBI): domain Eukaryota; kingdom Viridiplantae; phylum Streptophyta; class Magnoliopsida; order Asterales; family Asteraceae; genus Tanacetum; species Tanacetum coccineum. Next base: position 349 of record BQNB010012613.1, read on the forward strand.
TTTGCATAACCGCATCATTAGCCTTGACATAGCTCTCAAAATCAGTTTTTGACACACCCGAAGCTTGATGAGCTGGAGCTTGGTAAGCTGGGTGTTGATTAACCGGAGGTTGATACATTGGGGCTTGTTGTTGAACCTGGGGTCGTTGGATTTGACCCTGGTTGTAGCCATTCCCACGGTTTTGGTTCTGGTTCCAACGATTCTGATTGTTGGCTTGGTTGTTGTGTTGCATGGGAGGAAAACCGGGTGGTCTGATTTGGTTTGCCATCGGTGGCGGACGTAACCATCCGAATTTCCTTGTTGAAAATTGCTGCGCTGCTTGGCAGACGTATTCTTGATTTATCTCGGTAGATTGCTTGCGATCCAGGTAGCCGGTACAATTACATATAGTGGCACCACCCTCCTCACCCCCACCCAAGTAACACAACTTTGCTCAACCGCTTTTACGGGAGCGGGAGCTGGAACTGAGATGTGTGTTTGTCGAGAAGTAGAGCGCTAACCATATTCTATCAATTCAGCAACATCGGAGATGACTCCAAGGTGGAAGCGCTCGTACCACTTTAGGCAACAATGGGCTTGTTGCTTTGGAGTGACCGAACTTTGGACTTGGCTCTCGATGATGCTTGAGCAATCAGCGGAGCCTTTGTCCAAAAAGTTTTACCACCTGCGGCGGAGATCAAAGAGTCTTGAATCATAAACATTTAAGGCATTGTAAATGTATCAAGTTGGTGAAGTCCGAGAATCCATGATGTACATGCTCGGAGAAGAATTCCCCCCCCCCCTACTTTGAATCGATCCCAAGCTTCACTAAACGACTCATCAAATTTGTTTTGAAAATTAGTAAATTTCGTTCCGAAAGATTGTGTCGTTTTAGAAGTGGTAAAAACTGATTGATGAATTAGCAACGAGTCATCCCATGTCTGAATTGATCGAGGGTTTCCTTTCTAAGCCATAGCCGCTGCCCCCTCGAAAGAGAGAAAGGAAAAAGCATCAACTTAATTGATGTGTCGGCTGGACATTGGGAGTTCTCAAAGTAGTGGTATTTTATTAAAGTTACGATGAGGGCATGTGTCCCTCTTGTCATTTCCGAAGAACTGCTTGTCTGGACAAGAGTTATAAACCCATGCTTGATCCAAAATTGCCGCCTCCGATTTAGGACAACCAATTGCGTTCCATGTATCCCTCGGTGGGAGCCTGGAGCAATTCTGCCATAGTTCGATTATCAGCCATCGTATCTTTGGGAGGTTCAACAAGATTCGGAGGAACTTGTTGTTGTCGATGTTGTCGATGACGACGAGCTTGAGAACGAGTGCGCATGCACTAAATAGAAATATAAAAAGAAAATTTACACTAATTTTTTGGATTTTTAATGATTTATTCACAATTGATTTTAACGGACAACGAGATAAGACAACTTAAACCAAATAATCTACTTACTTCACGGTAGCTCTCAAAAAGATAAACGCACAGGTGAGCGGAGGAGTAGGAATAGCGCGAAGCTTATTTCTCCTTTCGGGTCGTAGTTCCTAGGAACAACCCTCCTTATACCCACTTTATAGTTTGTTTAACTTTTCAAGGTGAGCCGTATGTCGTAAGAGACACAAATGGCAAGTTTTTGAATCTTTTGTTCGATTTGGGAACCAATAAGTTCACCGGAAGTTATTATGATAATACCTCTATTGAGAATATTATATTTTGGTATTTTTACCAATTTATGAATTTTATTTCTTTTTATGGAAAATGTTTTTTTATATTTTTGGTTTTTTTCTTTTGCTTTTATATTATAATTATACTAATAAAAGAAAATGAAAAATATTTTTGTATTTTTTATGTTTTTATAAAGAAAATATTCACAGATGTAAACACAAACTGTCAAAAGTAACGATAATCGTTTCACCATCCCCCGGCCCGGCGCCAAAATTTGACCCGCGAAACCAAAATAGAAATATCAACACACAACAAGGACGAAATCACCGAGAGCAATGCATCCGGAAGCATACAGATGTTCCCGGGTCGTTATGTCCCCAACAGGCTAAAATGGAGATCAAAGACGATTGATGATTGGTGTTTGAATATGAACAATGAGGAATAGATTTTGATGCTAAAACTAATAAGCAATGCACATAAAAAGTAAACAAGATAAAAGAAGCTGAACAAAAATAAAAGCTAAAATGTTAAAACCTTAACGTTTACACTATGACATATCGAGGCTCAAATAAACTTAAGACAAATCAAATGAGCTAAGCTGACTCTAAATAAGCAAAATCAAAAAGCAATTATACTAAGCAAAGCAGGAGAAACACAACAGTACTAACAACAGTACTACCAGTATTAACTAACAGTACTAACTTGGAGTTAATACTGCTAGTTATAAGTTAGTACTGGTAGCTTAAGGTTAGTACTGTTAGTTTAATGAAGCAAGAAATAAGCAAATAAGCTAAAACAGGTAATTAACTAACCCTAATAAGCACTCAAGCATAAAAATAAGCAACCAGAATAAGCTAGAATGGCATCTAAGCTAAAAACTAAAAACTGATAAACTCTTGAAGATACTTTGAAAAGGAGAATAAGCTTAAATAAGCTTACCCCTAAAGACAGTAAAGGAAAATGGTTTAATCTACCCTAAAAAGCTAAAGAAATCTTAAATAAGCAGAAATTATAAGCTGATAAGCTAACTATAACTACCAGCACTAACAGTTTTAACTAACAGTACTAACTTGGAGTTAGTACTGGTAGCTATAGTTAGTACTGTTAGTTTTAAAATTCTGAAAATGAACTAGCAGTACTAACTAAAGGGTTAGTACTGTTAGTTCAAAATTCCCCTTAAAGTTTTCACAAATCATTTTTCTTTTATTATTAAGCTAGTTTGGTCCTTAATTATTAAAAACAGATTGTTAAATAACAAAATAGAATACTTATAAACAGGTTTTAGTCAAGAATAAGCACTAATAAGCACAATAAGCACTTCTGCATTAAATAAGAAATGTAAGAAAAAGAGAGAGACTTACAAAACCCTTGCTCAAAACATGGTCAAATAATGAAATCTACACACAGCTGCATAAAAACAACTAGTGAGAGTTCCATAAGCCATCCACGGCTATCATACCATGACTAAGCCTGTGTATTATTTTGAGAGTGATATTTGTGATTTTCTCTCAACTACTTAACTTTTTATCTTACTTAATGAAAACAGCTTATAAGTAGCTGTGGGGAGACTTTTTTTTGAACATAAAAACATAGGATAAGAAACTTACCAACCTTGGTTATTGTAAATTGACTTAAAAACTTTAAACTTGCATTAATCTTGAAAGTGTTACAAAGCTGAAAGTAAAAAGCTGTAAATGACTTTGAAATTTAAACTAAGATTAAAAACTAATTAGTTACTAAAAACTAAAAAACTAGATTAGACTAAGATGCCACAAAGGCTTACAAAAAGATCTATTTATAGCCGAAGTCTTGGACTTTCAGCTTGTGCTTCTTTGGAGAGCAAAAACGAAGTGTGCTTGTTGTGTGAGGGGATTCTACAACAAATCCCAGCCTTTTATTTCATTTGTGCTTCTTTGGAGCTCATCACAGCCATCAAAAAAAAAAACAAAATGCTTTGGGATGGTAGGGATTGCCAACAAGGCACTTAAACAACTGGGGGAAGGGGTAGTAAGTGTGGATAAAGATTGTGGCATAGGTGTCGAGTGGTTTTGCAGGGAAGAAGTATGGGAGGACACACAAGTTGTAACTGGGTTTTGGGGCGGGAAAGAAGACTTTTTTGGGGGAGTTGGCAGATTGGTCCCCTAAAGTTATATAACTTAAATGCAATCTCTACCCGGTTTGCATTTTTGACCCTTGTCTTTTTAATTCTTGTAATACAACTTGAGGTTTGGTAATTTTTAGTCCCTCAAGTTATATTTTCTTCACTTGGATGACCTTTGACTTTGTCCTTTCCATTCCGTGCTTGGATTTGTTTGCTTTTGGCTTTCTTTTTGTTCCTTTTCTTGAATATCCGTTTCCTGCACAATACAAATGCAAAACATACAAATACAATGTATTTTTGGTACGTTTTTAGTCGTTTAAGTCCGTTTAGAATGGAAAATGGTATGTGTAATTAAGCACATACCACTTATGCTTTAAAAAAATCTAATGATCTAATTCTAATAACCAGATAACTAACAGCTTTTAACAGGCTTAACAAACATTTTTCATTAAACAAATAAGCTATATCTAAGAATCTAAGCTAAACTACTTATTTTTGGCTTTTTATGGTTTTTATGACAGAAAAGAGATTACTATGATTTATAATACTTAAGCTAAAAACAGTTGAGGAATAAGTACTAAATAACCATATAAATCACAATTAAGCATTAAGAAAACAGATAAGCACTATTAATAAGCAAATAAGCAAATCTAGGCTAAATAAGCAATTATTTAAACTAAGACTGAAAATTAAAGAAGACTTACAATGAGCCCAAGCTAAAGCAAGGAAGAAAGCTCTGAGAGCAGTTTCAACAGCTCTGGCTTATTTAAAATAAGCCAGTATTAGTCAATGGGATCCCTTCCATTTTTGGATCCCCTTCCATAGCTTATTTGTCCAAATAGTAAGGTATTAGCTGATTTTATGTTGTAAGTAGATTAATTAGACTAATTAGCTCTATCACTAGCTTAGAGACTAGTGAGAGCTTATTCAGAGCTTATGAGAGCTTATTGAAGCTTATTACACTTTTAAGACATTTTAAGCCATAGAAACTTTTAGACTTAAACACGGAATTTAAAAGATAACTTGATTATATTGATAAAAAGTTGCTGATTACAATACTTAAAAGAAAGATTACACTAGGAAAACATTTAAAATTACAATAAGCTAACCATAAAAGCTACTAAAAACTCCTAAAAAAAACTCTCCCTTGTGTGAGGATGAGGGGCTCTATTTATAGCACAATAGTGAAGCTTCTAGGCTGTAACTTCTTTCCCACGCTCCAATCAATCATAACCAATCATTTTCCCAATCATTGGAGGAGTGATTACATTCGTTGGATCACTAAATGACCTCACACGGATTGCCAAGCTGGCAATCTGTTTGAGGCTCACTTGTGCTTGTTGTGTGAGTACAATTATTGCAAATTCTCTGTCCTTGGTGTGTTACTTTCATGTCCCGCGTGGCATTCCCTCCTAGGTTTCCACCAATGAGAATGCTAGTGGATGACGTTTAAAAACCCTCCATGGTGTACTTGACCCCATGAAATTATCATCTTGACCCTTAATTATAATAAGCCCCTTATTTGGGGACCCCTAGTAAATCGGTGAAGACGGTGAACAGTGAAAAATGACTTTTCAACCGTTTTTTTTTACTTATATGGTGTTTGTTTGACTATGTTGAACCCTGGGTTAAAAGGGTAAAGGTTTTAGGGTTATGGAAAATTAGTCCTTGCGTTTGGTTTTATAGAAGATAGGTAAAAAAGGACTTTTGGAAATGGCATCATGGCCTTTTGAGTTTTTAATAAAAGAAAAATGGGTTAGGGTTTTTGGCTTTTGGAATCCGCCCGGGTCGTGGCCCATTATAGCTTAGTGACCAATTTGTAAATTTTGAAACTATGGAGGACTAAAGTGGAATATTTTGGGTTTTGTCTTTTGTGGTTGACTTCTGTTGACCAAGATTGACTGGAGTTGACTAAGATTGACCTTTTGCTGGCTTGGCTTCCGGCTTTTTGTTTCACTCTTCCGTCCTTGGTCCGTAGCATGCCCGTTTTTGACGTTTTCCCGCCTTGTGATTTTTGATATAAATACCCGTACCTGTACAACAACAAAACACAACAACAAGCATAATCTTTGCCAGTTTTAGTCTGTTTTAAGGTTTTATTGGGCCATTTTAGGATTAACGGATATGTGTATTTTACACTTATCATCATCAAACTTTCCTTGTTGTTCACTCGATACTTGCATTGGAGCATGCTTAGGGTCACTTGATTCCATTAGCCTTGGCTATGTTTGATGGCTTCCTCTAAAGTTTAAGGTTTAGAGCATAACAAATTTTTTTTTTTCCCTCCTTTCAATGCTTCAGGTAGTTCCCCTGTGAAAGCTTCCAAGAGTTTATCGTTGTTTGGCACCATGTTTGGACATAGAACCGTTAATTCTTGGAATCTTCTAAAATAAGGTTTAAGATCATTTCCCTTTACAATCAGATTGTAAAGTTCTTCTTCCATCTTCCTGATCTCAGTCCGGGGACACTGCTTGTTTGTCAGAAGCCTTTTTAAACTCAGTCCAGGTGATTTTGATTGCTTCTCTAATTCCCATAAGGCTGGGCATATGCATTCACCAAGACAAGGCATCGTCAGTTAAAGATACCAGTACAACGTTACTTTGTTTTCTTCGGCACATCTGCTACAAGAACAACTGATTCAAGTTCATATAAACAGCAATAAGCCTACTGCTCCTTCCGTACCATTAAAGTAGAAATGTTGATAGCTAATGAACTCTTTGTAGTTTCCCTTTTCACAACTTAGCACGAGTTCCAGAGGACCTCGTGTTCCTAGTCGGATTTGCCATTGTCGCACTTGAGACTTCTAGAGCCGAGGAGACACTATCAGCTACTAACTTTCTAATGGCCTCTGAGTCATAGCCCGGTGCTAATCCGTTGTTGATGCTCTTTTGGAGGCATTCTTCACAAAAGATAACACTATTAAGGAATGATATCACAAGTAATTTGCTCTTCTTAAAATGATTAAAGAGAAATCTTATTTTTGAATGCTTAAAGAATAATGATTCCATTTAAGCATTTTTAAAATAATGGTTGATATCTAAAGGTTATTGGTATGATTGATGGAATAAGTACGGTGGATGAATGATGAATGAATATAATAATGAGGAGATGAATAAAGTGGTAAGAAACAAAAGGTAATAAACGGATTGCCCTTTATTAAAACAACCTGCCCTTAGAACTATACATATCAAATTTGCAAGTGTTTTTATATAAACCACACAGAACATCCCGTGGCTAGTTTAAAGCTAATAAAAACTAAAATTTAAACTAGAAACTGGAGTATCATTCCAGGCGGTTGCTGGAGTTCGTGATGGAGTTCATGAATTGCCTATGTCTGGCTTGGTGACGAGTTTCCATGTCGTTGATAACTTCTCCTAATTCAGCAATCCTATAGCGGGCTAGAGAAATTTTATGGTTGCATCCAATTTGCTTTCTCTGAGTTTGGAAATCTGAGTATAGCCTTGCTGAAGGTTCGCTTCCAAAGCATCAAAATCGCGTTGTATAATACAGTTCCTTTTCCGAGGCTCGATTCCATTGTTCAAAACGTTCAGGAGGGATTTCTTCTAAATAACATTGGATACCCTGAATTTGCTCTTCATGACGTTTGATAGCTGATTTCCGGGAAGTTTCACCAATCTCAAGAGCTTGAGGTTGGGATGGGGTAGATGGAGATAACTGCATTGGTGAAAGAAGTCCTTCTGGGAGAAAGAATTCTTGAGTTTTAGGGGGTATGATAATTGGAGACGGGATTGGTGACTTTTCAGTATAGAAAGCTTGTAAGGCTTTCATGTAAGGATCATCGGGAAATAACGAAAGGGTCGGTGAAGTTAGCGGGACAATTCCAAATGAATTGGAAGCACTGGAGTAAGTTTTCCCTGGAGAGGTCGGGATATAATCCGGAGACACCGGGGGAACATAGTTTGGGAAATTGGAAGAAAAGACATCCTCCAAATTTGCAGTAGGATGGTCAGGGGAAGACATCGTTCTGCTTAACAACCCAGCAGTAAATAACATAAGTTATTTATTTAGTAATATAATAGTTATGTAACTTTACATACCATTCCGGGAGATATAGCGGCACGGAGGACTTTCTTGGATGGAAAAAGAAAAGTAGTTATAGTTAAGGTTTTAACCTTGTTCTCTATAACGTTGGCTCTTGATACCAAATCTGTAACACCCCCATTTTTACATATAGCAGCGGAAGCTAATCTGGGGTATTACTTCAAGGTACAACAGTCATAATCATAGAAAACGAATCAAAAAGAGTCGTTTATGAAAATAAGTTATCATTCATTATTTCTTCAGAGTTTTTACAAACGAGAGGTTCCCAAAATCTATACAATAAAGTTTGAATGATAACGGTTTTTCCATCGTTTTTTCCATCTCGTTCCTCAATCACTCGTGCCAATAGTTACCGTGAGTATAAAACATGCTAAAAAGACAACACAAAGGTTGAGTGAAATCCATAGGTTTAAGTAATATAATTTGAATGCAAATGCGATATTGGGCTACGTTGATATACACCCAGTATGAAACATAATTTTATTGCCATTAGCTCATGAAATCTTGCCCCTGAGGGCACTTTGCCAAAATACCCGCGTGATTTCTAATGATGTGCGATTGGTTACACGTAACTGGGTACACCAACGGGGAGTCCAGCCCAAATAGATCTATTCACATCATTCACGCTTACTACGGAGAGTAATTAACGGTTCATGATTATGGGGACTTAAAGGCAAAGCAGTTACTTAGGCAATAGTAAATTGAAATAGCATATAAAAATAATTGCATTCATGTTTAAAGCAGTATCGCACCTCGCGGGTTTTATGAAAAAAAGAGATGAAATGCGAGGCCTATGAACTCCACCTGAACATTATAGGGAAATGATACTAATAGTATAGAGGAGATGAAAGTAACGCTTCAACACGGCAATCACAGACAACCTGGGTTACTATATGGCAATCTTAGTTTGGATTGTAACTATAAGATTGGATATCGATGTTGTTTTGATATAAAAAATTATCATAACACCGTTCGGAGCCATCATAGTTTAGAAATCATTCAGTAAACGCAGTGGAGCTAGGGCACTTTAAAATTGAAAACCAAACAACTCCGACAGAACTTATACCAAGTGGAAAACTTCTTAATATGAATCCCCTAGTATTGTGGTATGATATGGATCCGGACATGATTTTTGAATCACATCGAATTACGCAAATGCTATAAGGATTAAACATAAGCAGTTTTAAGCATTTATTCAATATCAAGAGATGTTAACACGCGGAGCGTTAATTAAAAGGTTATGTCTGGTAATGTGTTGAATATGATTTATATACTTTTCCAAAAAGTACATTTAGACCTTGGGGTTTAGAAAATTGCAAGTAGACCCCTAGGGATTGCATTTTTATGACTTTGGTCCTTCAAATTTTATTGATATACTAAGTAAACCTTATACTTTAAAAAGTAACATAATAGACCCCTATAGTTATAACTTTGATAAAATGACACTTTTAGTCCCTTTTAGTTATAAGTTTCTGAATTTATATATATACCCCTTGCCTGGATTATAATTAACAAATCATGTCCAAATTTGCCATGCAAGCTTATTTTACATTTCATTAGACATTTATAAGTTTATAATAAACTCAAAAATGAAGTTATTAACATAACACAAGTTTAAAAACGATTCGTTTTTTTAAGTTAAAAAGGTAAAACGGGTCAAATTAGGGTTCAAAATGAAAACGCGCGGGTTTAAGGTCAAATTCTCTTATGACTTATCAAAGAAAACTTATTTAACATTATATATAGCTTATTAGGATAGTTGAAAACAAAATTTTAACAAGTTTAACCATAGTTTAAGTAAAAACATGAAATTAGGGTTTCGAGTGTACGGTTTTGGATCAAAAGGCAAACACTTAGGTTTTTGATTCAAAGCTTTATTTATGAAAATAATTTTAGAAAGAAAATATGAACATTATGATGTTACATGAGCAGAATCATAAGCTTAGAGAACCTGGTTTGAGCTTATAGCTTGGAAACGGGTCAGAATCGGGACTTTCGGCTTCGTACGGCTAGACTAACGACTCCCGGGCTTCGTTTCTTGGTTTCTTTTGCTTCCTTTATGTACTTGAGACTTCTTAAGATCTTTTAGAATTCATATTGAGCAAGGAGTTGCTACTATGAAGGGTTATAGAGGAGGAAGTGGGGGATGAAGAAAAATGAACACAGAAAGCTCCTATATATACCCATTTTCAAGAGTGGTGAGCAATCAAGGCTTCTGATCTGTTCTTGACACATAGTAGACCTAGTATGAGATGTGTCTAAGCTATAAAATCAATGGTGGAGGTCTAGAAAACTAGGTTGAATGATATGGCTTCCTTTCTTGCTGCCACGGCTGAAGAGAAGAAAAAGAGAGGCCATGTGCTCTCATATTTGACCATGGAGGAGTCAAAGCTGCTTATTAAGCTGCTACTATGAATCTAGAAGGGTTCTTGGGTGGTCATTTGCACATGGTAGCATTTTAAATGGGTCAAAATGAATATGGAAGTGGTTCGGGTCAGTTTTGGGCTTGACGTGGTGTTCAAGGGTTTTTCCAAGGTACAGATGAAACATGTTGTAAAGGTCTGGTATTAAAGTAATTAGCAAAGATTAGCAATTGGTTTGGGTTAAAACGGATTAGAATTGAAGAAACGAGGTCACGAAATAACGAATTTAGAATTGAAGAAATGGGAGTACGGGTTTCAACACGGCTCGTTTAGAGGGTTTTTCTTGCTTTCTTTGGCTTATATTTTTTGCATACTCTGAGTTAGGGAATGATGAAGACAAACCTAGGGCTTATATACATATTATAAATGAAATTTATGGTCGTTTGGTTTAAAAGTTAAAATGGGTGAAATTGAGAAAACTGCGTCCAAAGTTACAAAATAGGCATAATTAGGGGTTCTCTTTTCTTCTGGATTTTGTAAGGTTTTCTAGTCTTTGATTTCTTGTACATTGCCAAGTTACTGATAGATAATGATTTTAAACTCATATTTAATGATTTATACTAATGGCCCAGGTTGGTGTATTTGGGATTAGAATGGTTTAAAACGAGTAAACGGTTATAAATGAACAAATAGGTACATTTAGGTTTCTAAGATAAGAGTTTACGTACAAGTGAGGTCAATGATGAGATAAAATGAATTGAATAGGATTATATATTCTGTAAAAAAGTTTTTACAACTCATATAAAGTGTTGGTTAAGAGTTTAAACTGGATTAAAATGAAGAAACGGGTCATTTGTAGTATTTAGCTTGGGTTAGGGTTTTAGACTTTTGAATTAGGGTTTTAAGTGTAAATATGTGTGTGAAGGCTTATGAATAGAATAATTAGGGTTACACATTGTAGAATGAGTATAGTAGCTAGTACCAAGTGATGTGAGAGAACTTGGAAAAAAACGGAGGTAAAATGCTATGTTAGAGATCATGCTTAATGACTTGTATCTGAGCTATTAGGACTTGTACCTTTCTTTTGGATAGAATGTATATCACAAGAGATGTTATCATTACTTGTACATATGCCTTATATCATGTGCATCACTATTAATGTTAATCATTCATGGAATTAGTGTTTTAAAGGTATACGATAACGGTTTTAAAGCCGTTTTGATATAACGTTAACCGAATGGAACATATATGAATTATGTACTTTGTAAAAGGATATCTGAGATATTGATTTGACATAATTGTGATTGCTAGAGTCTCTCACGTATATGCTTGTGATTACATAAGCACTATACAACCACAAAGGCTAGAAGATCTATCTAGTATAAGATCCTAACAGATTCTCTGTCTTCTTTGGTGAGCTCAGAACCTGCAAGAAGTATTTTGACGTTGTCCCAAATTGCTTTTGCTTTAATGTTGTGATTGATGAGCTTGTAGATATCTTTGGGTAATCTTTGAAGTACAATATTGGTTGCACGGACATCTGCATCGTATCGCTTCTTCTCCGTGTCACTTAGATCCTCATAGGCACGAGACCTTTCTGGTTCAAGTAGAACACTTCCCTCAGGGGTAGTTCCAAGTGTATTCCTTGTGGTTCCAAGCTCAAATGGTCCTTGATCAATGGACTGGAGAATTAGCAATCCATTTTCCTTTCCTCTTATGTACAATCGGATTCGTTGTGACCATGATTCGTAATCAGTCCTATCGAGCATAGGAGGGCGGGTATCGGAACCGGCAGCTTGAATATCATCTGAGTTACTAGACATGATTGTTTGATTGATTGTATTATGATAGACTTTGGATCGGTACAATGATTAGTGATTGTATGTTAAAAGTGATGATTGTTTGTTGATATAGGTGATATGTTGTTTGTTTGTGATTTGGTTTGGTTTGGCTTGATTAAGTTTACGAGATGCAATACACAAGTCTCAGTCAGGAAATCTAGACAAGTCTCAATGTTAAGGATTAGACAAACACCCAGTGAGGTGTCCTAGACAAAACGCAGTCAAGAAGCAAAGACAAAACGTAATGTAGAATTTTTTTGCCAGGGATTCTTTCCACCAAAACGCAATAAGGGTCTTTAACTTGGGACAAAATGTAGGACACAAACCGCAACGAGAAGGAGACAAAACGCAGTGACTTATCTTGGGCAAAACGGAATCAACCCTTGAGACAAAACGCAATCAAGAAATTAATTGGGCAGAGTTTCTCCTAGTCAAAACGCAATGAGGGTCTTCAACTTGAGACAAAACGCAATATACAAAACGCAACCTTTAATGTAAACCAAAACGCAATACACAAACCGCAACTGACAAAACGCAACTGCTGTACTACACTAGAAGACAAACCGCAATGTACTATTCTCTGACAAAACGCAGAGATAAAACGCAATTAAGAAATGTCTTCCAGGGAGACAAAACGCAATTTCCAGAAAACCTTCAAATCACAAAAAATCACCCTTTTGAACATTTAAGCTTGGTTTTTCTTGCACAACTTGGTACTAGAAGGCTAAAACTACACTAAAACACTAACTTTAACACCACAAACGTAAGAATCAAAGAAAGCCAATGTAAGAACCATAAACCTTCAAAAACTAAATTTTTGATTAATTCTTCCAAGAGAAACGCACATACAATCTAAGTAATCATCCCATGTGCTCCGATACCAATTGTAGTATATTGGAAATCATAACACAATCAAGGATTAGTGTGTAGGCCGATTCTAGAGAGAGAAAATGGGAAGTTCTGGTGAGATAAAATCACTTAGTGTGTGTTTGTTATACAATGAACATCTAACCCCTTCCCATGGCTGGAAAGGGGGTATAAATACATGTGTTTCTATGACCTAATGGGCTTTGGTATGGGCTTACAAGTAGGTAAAAGACCTGGCCCAATACCATGAGTCACACGCTTATGATTAAACTACGAGCTATGCTATTCTAGTTAATACACGGGGTGACCGAGTCTTTTTCGAAAACCTAACACATTTATAGGGTAATTTCAAGCCATGCTTGAGTTTCTATTTGTTTTTAGCGTCTAAGAAAGTTAAAAAAATTTATATTGTTGCTCCGAGAGCGTGATTATGTTATTTTTTTATTTTACGACGTTTCCTCTAGTTTTTGTAAAAACCGTGTTTAAAGTTTGTGTTTTACGTGATTTAACGTTTTATTAAACGTTTTAAAGTAAAATTAGTGGGACGGATTTAAAATATTTACTAACGTGGTGTGACCCGAGTCTTTGGCCAATTCTATTTATAAAAGAAACACTTTAACACTTTGTACTAGTTTTGAAGGACTAATAAGAAGGAAAGACTAAAATTGCCAAATTGCCAAAGTTGTTTTCTATAAATACAACTCAACACACACATTATAACACTTTATAAAAAATTTCACTCTCTTCCTCCTCCTTTCTTTTGTTCGACCGGCCAAAGCACCACCACCACTATTCCAGCCAACTTTCTAACATGCAATTAAATATACTTACATATTATTGATCCTTGTATCAAGGCCTACAAATCCCACTAATAAAATCCTACATGCATTAAGATTTGGAGAAGTTAGATTTTTGGTTGATTCTTGAACTTTTTGAGTATAAAGGGGTGTTCAAAAGAGTTAGATTAGTGATGTATTGAAGTTGGTTGATTGAAAAAGGTTGGTTTGTTTGGTCTTGGGGTTTGTCTGATTTCAAAGAAGCAAGGGGGAACCAAAATTGATTTTTCTTATAAGCATTGTGAGCTTCCAGTTATATTTTGTGTTGATTAATTTGACTATATTGCGTGTTATATGATTATTGCTATAAGGTTCAAGAACGAAAATTATTGAATGCTTATTTGGTTATTGACCAAAGTTTAATGGTTTTGGTATGCTTAAATAGGATAGTTAAGCATGTTTTGATAGTCAGATTATGTTAAAAATGTCATTTTAATAGGTTTTGTGTTGACCAAGTTTGACCAGAAAGTTTGACTATTTGACTGACTGTAGCGAGTCGAGAAATTTTTATAAAGTTATTTTTGATGAGAGAAAAGTGATAGTGGATCGCCTTAGCTAACGTTTCACTAGGTGGAATCGTCACGTTACCCTTAAAATGAACGATTTAATAACGGCCAAGTCAAGTTTGTAATTTTTTGGGGTAAAAGTTCAACTACGAAGTTGACTTTTGAAAGACAAACTTTGCGTAAAACTTTTGAATATGATTATGTAATGAGCAATGGGTTCGTAAATGTTAGTTAATTGATAACGAACTATGAAGTTCGGATTATAATAACCTTACTTTCGGTAACTTTCTAAAAATAGAAACTTTATGGAAAATGTTGTAATATTGTTAGTGCGTCAAAGTGAAATGTTTTGCGTCGCACTTGGAGAATATAGTATATGATTGTATGTACGTAATAGTGATATATATATATATATATATATATATATATATATATATATATATATATCATTTAATAAATATATATAGTTAAGCAATTATGTATTATACGAGTTAGTGTACTTTTAGTCACGTACCGCTATATATGTATTATATAGGTCGCGGTTAAGACGTGAAGCTATTTGCGCGTGTTGATTTGATTGAATTGGATCTTTTGCTTAAGGTGAGTTCATAGCCTCGCATTTAAATCTTTTGATTGTTTTTAAACCCGCGAGGGGGATACATGTTTGTTTTATAAAATCGAACACATATGATTTTATGGTATGCTAGACCTGATTATGAGATTGTTTCCGCATAAGTAGCTATTGTCGAAGTCCCTTATTTCATGAACCATTAATCGCCTTGTGAGGTGAATGCTAATGCATTAAATAGATCTATTGGGTTTGACAACCCTGTTCGGGGTATGAATCCTTGTGAACACCCTGTCAAACGGACATTTTTGTATTTAGAAGTAATAGGTATATGACAATAATATCTTGTTTGGGGCACCTTAACATATGAAATGACATATGTATTGTTAACGTTTGATGTCATGAGCTTATTGCGTGAAAGAAAAGAGATTGGTATACATGGTATTCGTTGCAATGTTTTCCCGAGAACCTATTTATGTGTTCAAAGATTATTACTTATTGATTATTTTAAACTCTATGAATTTCACTCAACATTGTTATTGACGTTTTAAACATGTTTTATCCCAGGTAACCAAGGATGAAGGCAACGATGGCGTGGAGGTGTCGTGCGTGTGATGGATTTGGTGAAAGACTACTTGTGTGTTCCTTGTCTTTTAAAAACAATGTCTCAAGTTGTTCTAAAACAATGTCATTATTTTGAAAAAATAGTTTTTCAAATGTTGTAATGGTTGTGGTTACGATTCTGTGGGGACCTGAACGTGTTTTACTCTGATTAATAATGGAATACATGTTTGTTAAACGTCTCATTTGGGTCATTTTCTATTATCATTAGTTAACGGTGCTATTTAGTAACACCCAATTTCTAATTCCGTTGTGCAATCTAAAGTCGTTTGGTTGGGGGTGTTACAGACTGGTATAAAGAGCCTAAGGTTATAGAGAACTAGGTCGAGTCTTTTTGAAAACCTAAACTATAACGCTTCTACACGCATGCCAAGACTCCTCGTTGCCATTGGTTACATATGAAAAGAAAAGGTATATTTGTGCATGGGTTATACGTATAAATGGTTATGTATTGTTATGTTCTTACATTTGTTGTATGTATAAATGGTTATGTATGGGTATATTTGTGCATGTGTGGTATGCATAAATTGTTACGTATTGGTACATTTATGCATGTGTTGTATGCATAGAATGTTATGTGATTATATAATAATTATTATATACGTTTGGAGTATATTTAATATATATACTGAACGAGAATGTCACGATTTGTAAATTTTTGTTTGTTGCGCATTTATGCGAACTGTTATTTTGGATAATAGTGTTCCAATAAGAATAAGAAGTGATACGCTATTGAATAAGTATTATATGATATTTTCTAGATTATCATGGTAAACGTAATTCCTCCCGATCATGTGGATGATGTACCCGTAGTTGAGCCGAATCAACACGATGATGTTCCTGTTGTTCCCGAGCTTGTCTTAGTAGACGAAGACGAGGACCCGGAAGAGGAAGAATTTGAGGAAGAAGAAGAACCTCAAGAAGAAGATGATGATGATATGGAAGTTGACATCGAGGAAGATGAGAATGAGCCGGAGTTGACATATCCTTATGAAGAGGTGGATCCTCTTAACCCTCCGCCGCCTGCTTCTGATTTAGAGCTTGAGGATGTGATTGAGGTTGAGGACACGATTGAGTCTGAGGATGAGACTGTTCCTGCTAGTGTCCATAAGGTAGGTGAGTCGTCTACTGCTCCTTTCCTTTGAAAGGACAGTGATGGTCTATTGCATGGTCTCATGAGGAGGGACATTAACTCTCTTTTTGGTCGGATGACTTCTCTTTCAAGATGACTGTGTGGTCGCGAGACGGCGCATGCATTGGTCGAAAAGAAAGGAAAAGCAAAGGACGAGTATTATGGTAAGTTGATTTTGGATTTGGGTAATGAAGTGCGTTCTAGTGTGGAGCAAGGAACGGCCGCAATGGAAAAGCTGGTTGAAAATCTTGGTAATGCTGAAGAAAAAGCTGAGTGTAAGAAGTTAAAGAAGGCACTAGAAGAAGCAAGGTTGAGAAACACATTTCTTCGTATGCAAAACGAATAAGTCGAGAGAGATCTCTATTGGACTAGAGTTCGAGCTCATGAGTTCTATCAAGAGATGATCCGTAGAGGATTTGCATTTGAAGAAAGACCGAATGAATCTATCGATGTTCCGGTTAAAGATGAGAAGAGTACATCATCTGAGCCTCGAGGATCTCCTTATGATTCTTAGTAGTTTGGTTTCAATTGTAGTAGTATCTTTATTATGTAATCACTAAACTGAATCCTTAGTTAGTAGAATTAGTGCTATTGGTTGTAACGATTTGTATCATTTCATGAGATAATGCAACTATGTATTAACTCTTTTATGATGAATAATGAATGACTATCTTTTGATTACTACTTGATGCTGTGTGACTGTGATTGTGATTGATTTGTCATTGTACCATGTTAATGTGTATATCATGTTATGAATGCTTATCGACTTGTTTTCTGTGTGACGTGACAGAATCATGTCTCCAAAGTCTGCACCTTTGACTCAAGCTGCCATTCGTCGAATGATCAAGGAAAGTGTCGATGCTGCTATCGCTGTTGAGCGGGCTAGACATGCGAATGTTAGAAATAATGTTAGAGGATCTGGACCAGTTAGGGGTCAAGATGCCGCACCTGTTGTTCGTGAATGCACTTTTGCTGGGTTTATGAAGTGAAATCCTACTGTTTTTCATGGTACTGAAGGAGGTGTCGAATTACGAAGATGGTTTGAGAAAACTAAGAGTGTTTTTGGAATCAGTGAATGTGCAGAGGGCAAGAAGGTTAAGTTTGCTGCTGCAACACTGCAAGGACCTGCTTTGACTTGGTGGAATGCTAAGGTTGCAACCATGGGTTTGGAGACTATGAACCAAATGTCTTAGACTGAAATGAAGCAACTGATGACTGCAGAGTTTTGTCCAATAGAAAAACTTCAAAGAATAAAGCACGAACTGTGGAACCTGAAGGTCAAGGAGTATAACATTGTTACTTATACTCAGAGGTTCAATGAGTTAGCTTTGATGTGTCCAAGGATGGTTGAGCCAGAAAGTGTGAAGGTTGATGCTTACATCTGAGGATTGACTGATAACATCAAGGGTGAAGTCACTTCTTCTAAGCCTGCCAACCTGAACGAATCTGTACGTATGGCTCATAAGTTGATGGAACAAAAATCGCAAGCTAGAGATGAAAGGATTCTGGAAGGAAAGAAGCGAAAGTAGGAGAGCTTTCAAAGTGGGAATAGTAGTGGTAAGAGCAACCAAAAGGATAACTCACGCTAAACTTTGCAGAATAATTAAAAGCAAGGGAATGCGCGAGCTATGACTACTGCTACGATTGAGAAGAAGGTGTCTTTTGGATCACTTCCTGTATGCGAACATTACTTTACTCACCATGATGGTCCATGTATGATCGAGTGCCACAAGTGTGGAAAGGTTGGACACAAAGCAAGGTATTGCAAGGAAAAGAATGTTGCCGCAGGTGCAAATGCTCAACCCATTCTGACTTGTTATGATTGTGGTGAGCAAGGTCATACTAGGAACCAATGCCCAAGGAAGGTTAAGCAAGAGGAAACGGGAGAAGTTCGTGTCTAAGCATATGCGATTAAGGATGCTGAGCCGCAAGGTCCGAATGTGGTTACTGGTACGTTTCTGCTCAATAACCGTTATGCTTATGTTTTATTCGATTCGGGTTCCGATAGGAGTTTTGTGAATACTAGATTTAGTTCCATGCTTAATATAGAACCAGTTAAAATAAGAGCTAGTTACGAAGTAGAATTATCCAATGGCAGGGTAGTTAGTATGAACACTATTTTGAAAGGTTGCACTTTGAATTTAGTGAACCATATTTTTGAAATCTGTTAGGAATAAATCTTCACAAGACTTAATACTGCCAACAGTACTAATGGAGTTAGTACTGCCAGTACAAACTTAGTATTGCCAGTGTTAATTAATATTGCTAGTAGAAAAGAGTTAGTACTGCTAATGGTCAAAGATGCTGAACTGAAGATAAGGATGCATGGAGATTATTTCGGGATGTTTATTTTTGAATTGTAACTGATCCTAAAAGATAGGTTGTTATCCTTGTAAAAGGACTCCTTGTGTTCTATAAAAGGAGATCCTATGTTTAGAATAGATATATACTTTTCAAGTGATAGAAATACTTAGAGAGAAGAATTGTAATAGCTTCAAGGTTTTTGTAACCCCAGTACTACAAGAGTACTCGTATTATTCTAATAATATTGAAGCAGTTTGTTCATTGTTCATTGTTTGTTTTGGTTATTACTGTTCCATTAATAAACACCTCTAGAGTATCAAAGTGTAGATTCCGCATACACTTTGGTATACATACAAAGTCTCAATCTTTGTTATTTTGGATTCTTCCAAGGTAACAAACTCTTTACTACGTAAAGAATCGATCAAGGCGTGGGATCAACAAGTGGTATCAGAGCCTGTGCTTTGAGAAACTTTGATCTAGGGAAAATGGAGTTAGAAAATTCTCAGAACAATGCGTTGGCAAAGCTTCCCATGCTCAAACTAGGAGAGTATGAGATGTGGGAAATCAGAATCAAGCAGTACTTTCAGATCCAAGATTATGCATTATGGGAGGTAATAGAAAATGGAAATTCGTGGGTACCTATTCCTGTTACAGCACCAGAATCTGGTCCATCAACAGCATTGAAGATGACTGTGCCCTCTACTACTGAAGAAAAGATTTGCAAGAAGAATGATGTCAAAGCCAGAAGTCTTCTCCTCATGGCACTCCCAAATGAACATCAGCTTACCTTTAACCAGTATGTTGATGCTCAATCTATGTTTGTTGCTATTAAAGCTCGCTTTGGAGGAAATGATGCAACAAAGAAGACACAGAAGGGGCCCTACTGAAACAACAGTATGAAAACTTTAATGCTTCAAGCTCAGAATCACTTGATTCTATATTTAACAGGCTTCAAAAGCTTGTTAGTAGATTGGCAATTTTGGGTGTAGTTACTCCTCCAGAAGATCTAAATGTTAAGTTTTTGAGAAGCTTACCTTCTAAGTGGGATACTCATGTGGTAGTCTGGATGAACAAACTCGACTTTGATACTATGGGTTTGGATGATTTGTACAACAATTTTAAAATTGTTGAACAAAAGGTTAAGAAATCTACTGCTGATAACAATGATGATAAGAACTTGGCATTTCTAACCACTTCTAGTCCAAGCAGTACTAATACAATTAATACTTTTAACACTGGAGTTGGTACTGGCACCACCAAGGTTAATATTGCTAGTACTGAAACTAGTACTGCTAGTTTTAGTGATGCCACAGTTTATGCCTTTTTGTCTACTCAACCACAAGGGTCTCAACTAGTTCATGAAGATCTTGAGCAACTTCATGATGATGATTTGGAAGAAATGGATCTAAAGTGGAATATGGCACTACTAAGCATGAGGGCAAGAAAGTTCTATCAGAGAACTGGAAGGAAGATCATCATTGATGGAAGCAGTATTGTTGGATATGATAAATCAAAGGTAGAATGTTTCAACTGTCATAAAATATGACATTTTGCCAGAGAATGTAGAGCACCAAGAAGTAAAGACAACAAAAATTGGAATCAAGGAAGCTCATCAAAGGCAGTAAGGATTGAAGATGCTTCTGAAAAGGCAATGTGTGCTATAGATGGTGCTGGATTTGATTGGAGTGACATGGCAGAGGATGAAATTCAAGCAAACATGGCTCTCATGGCATTCACAGATTCTGAGGTATCAAATGATAAATCTTGTTCTAAATCTTGTTTGCAAAATTATGAAGCTCTAAAGAAACAGTATGATGATTTACTTGTTAAATTAGATGATACTGGTTTTAAAGCAGCTACATATAAAAGAGGTTTATCAATTTTAGAAGCACAAGTAGTTAAATATAAAGAATCTGAAGTCCTTTTTTCTGAGGAAATTGCTTTGCTTAAAAGAAGTGTAGGTCACAAAGAATATCTAATGGGATTACTTAAGACTGAACTTGAAAAGGTTAAGGAAGAAAAGGAGGGGTTTGAGTTTAAGATTGCAAAGTTTGAAAAATCATCAAAAGACTTAGATCAGTTGTTAGCAAGTCAGATAACTGACAAAAGCAAAAAGGGATTTGGCTACAATGCTGTCCCCTCACCTCATCCTTTGATTCTAAATAGACCAACACCTTTAGAACTTAGGCTTATACAAGCTAAGCAAGATCTATTCTATTGGGATGAACAAGTGGTATCAAAGCTTGTGAGAAGCTTTAAATAAGAAGAAACTTTACTACACACAAGATCTACTTTTTCAAGAAGCAATAGATTCTCAAACTACTCAGACCATCAAGCTACCCATACTCCAACCTGGTGAATATGATCTCTGGAAGATGAGGATGGAGCAGTACCTATAGTGCATTGATTACACTCTATGGGAATGGTAATGCACTCATAGTAACAAAAACTGTTGATGGTAAGGAGACTGTTATCCCTCATACAAGTGTTGAAGAGAAGGCACAGAGAAGGGCAGAGTTGAAGGCAAGAAGCACTTTGTTGATGGCCTTACCTAATGAGCATTAATTAAAATTTAACTCATACAAGGATGCTAAGACACTGATGCAGGCTATTAAAAATAGATTTGGAGGTAAGACTGCTACAAAGAAAACTCAAAAAAATCTTCTGAAGCAGCTATATGAAAACTTTGCTTCATTCAGCACATAAGTGATTGAGCAAACCTATTAAAGGCTTCAAAAGCTAATTAGTCAACTGGAGATGCATGGTGAAGTCATCCCTCAAGAAGACATCAATCAGAAGTTCTTGAGAAGTTTGTCACAAGAATGGACTATGTATACTATTGTGTGGAGGAACAAACCAGAAATTAAGACATTAAGTTTTGGATGACTCTTTAACAATTGAATGGCTTATGTATCATGAGTCAAGTGGACATTCTAAGCTCAACCACAAACTCACACAATGTAGCCTTTCTGTCCTCAAGCAGCACTAACAGTGCAACTAGAGCAGTTAATACTACTCAGGGTGTTAATACTGCTAGCACTCAAGGTGTCGCTGATAGCTCAACAACTGTTGAAAATTTGAGTGATGCTGTGATTTATTTCTCCTTTGCTATGAGTCTGTGTATGAGGAAGATATAAAACTCTTAAAACATGAAATCTATTTAAGAGATTTAGATATTATAGAGCTTAAAATGAAGTTAGAGTTTGCTACAAAAGAAAAAGATGAGGTTCAACTTACAGTACAAAAATTTGAAAATTCATCAAAAAACCTAAGTAAACTTCTAGACAGACAGATAATGGATAAGTGTAAAACAGGATTAGGGTATAATGTTGTCCCACCTCCCTATACTGGGAATTTTATGCCACCAAAATATGATTTAGTTTATCCTAGTCTAGATGATTTTGTTGATGTGAGTGAGTCTGTTAGTGAGTTTGTAGTTGAAAAGCCTAGTGTTAAGACTAATAAACCTGAGACTGCTAGAAAAGAAAATAGAGCCTCAATTATTGAGGATTGGGTATCTGATAGTAATGAAGAAAATGTGTCTAAGGTTAAAACAGTTGAGATGTTTAATAAACCTAGTTTTGTTAAGATAAACTTTGTTAAGTCTACTGAGCAAGTAAAATCTCCTAGGAAAACATCAGTTGATAAAAATAGGCAAAACACACCTAGTTCTAGAGGGAACAAGAGAAACTGGAACCAACATATGTCTCAAAAATTAGAGAGTAATTTTGAGATGTTCAACAAAGCTTGTCATGTGTGTGGAAGTTTTGATCATTTAAAGAATGATTGCAATAACTGGTATAATAATGGAAGATTTGCAAAACCAGTTTAGACTAATATTCAAAGGGTGAACAAACAGAATTTCTCTAAATTAACTCACCCCAGTCCAAAAAGGAACATGGTTCCAAGAACAGTCTTAACTAGGTCTGGCCCAATTTCAGTTAATGCTGTTAGACCAGTTAATACTGTTCAATCAAGAACAACAGTGAATAATGCAGGACCCATGAAAAATGTTATTAATAATGCATATTCAACTGCTAGAAGGCCTTTTAACAAAATAACAGCAGCTAATAACAGTAATTTCACTAAAAAGGTTAATACTGTTAAGGGAACAAGGGTTAATACTGCTAGGCCAAAAGCAGTTATTAGTGTTGTTAAGGGAAACAAGGGAAATGCTGTTAAGGCCTCAGCATGTTGGGTTTGGAGACCAAAGCACAAAGTTTTAGACCATGTCTCCAGAAACAATGGTGCATCAATGTCCTTTAAAAGATTTGACTATATTGATGCACAAGGCAGATCCAAGTCAGTAATGGCTTGGGTCCCCAAAAGAAACTAATTTTCCTACCATTATGTGCAGGGCAATCCACAACAAGATTTGAAGGATAAAGGAGTGATTGACAGTGGATGCTCTAGGCACATGACAGGAAAACATAATGCCTAGCATACAGATTATAAAGAAATTGATGGAGGATTTGTTGCCTTTGGATAGGGGTGGCAATATGCGCCCATTCTCATTAACATGGCTAATTTGGACACTTTTTGTTAACCTCGTGGGTCAAATGGGCACTCATTTAATTTTTGGATGGGCCACAATGGGCAGGTAGAGATACTTAATGGGCGAAATGGGCGGAAAAAAGAAAGCAGTTTGTTTCCCAAATTTTTTTGGTCTCACGTTTCAACTTGCTTTTGTCCACCAAAATGACAAGTTACAATATAAATTCCTTAAATTTGACTTTCACTTGACCATAAAAATATAAATAATCTTCCATGTCAGAATATAAAAAATACTTACTCATTTAATTATATAATTTTACATGCTCAATTTCACATATACTAAAAAAATTATGCCATACAGGTTGTAATTATTGTAACAGTTGATATTTCATCGTTTGTTATCGGAGTGTTTATGTATTTCTAACAATAAATATTTTTTATTGGATTTAGCTTTTTTTAAGTGATTTGTATACATGAGCCGATTTGGCACGTGCACGTGTTTGGCCGTGCCTTGTTTAAGCCCTTGTGGCCATTTAAGACCGTGCGTTGCCCATAGCCGCGCCCGACTGGCCGTCCGTTTTGCACCTTCTACCTTTGGAGGTAATTCCAAGAGATAAAATTTTCTGAGAAAGGTAAAATAAGATCTAGTTAAATTGTGGATTTTGAAGATGTGTATTTTGTAAAGGAACTAAAGTTTAACCTCTTTAGTGTCTCATAAATGTGTGACAAGAAGAATAGTGTTCTTTTTACTGATACTGAATGTGTTGTTCTGTCTCCAGACTTTAAGTTAACTGATGAAAATCATGTTTTGCTTAAAGTTCCTAGAAAGGAAAACATTGTAAGTATTGATTTAAAGAATGTTGTTCCTCAAAAGATAGTCTCACTTGTTCTTTGCAAAGCAACACTAGATGGATCTAATTCTTGGCATAGGAGGCTTGGCATGTAAATTTCAAAAACAATGAATAACACTGGGTAAGGGATACACCTTTGTAAGAGGTTTACCTTCAAAACTTTTTGAAATTAATCAAAACTTGTGTTGTTGCTCAGAGAGAAAGAACACAGAGCGTCTTGTAAGACCAAAATAGTAAGTTCAATCGGTCAATCATTACAAATGTTGCTCATAGGTTTTGTTTGGCCCTAACATTTGTAAGGTTTAATAAAAATGATGTACTACCTAGATTTGTCAAAGATGTTTTTAGTTCCGGTTTAGTTGGGTGTTCTTTTTTTAGCCACACTAAGGATGAAACCTAGTGAAATCTTAAAACATTCATAACAGGCATAGAAAATCTCTATAGACCTTAGGGTGATGTGGAATCTGTGAAAGTGATTAGATGTGGACAATGGGACTGAAGTCAAGGATAGGATCATGAATCAGTTATGTGATATTGAAGGGTATTAAGAGGGATATTTGTGTTTGCTAGGACCTCCACAACAGAATGGAGTAGCTGAAAGGAAACAATAGGGACATTAATAGAGGCTGCTTAGAACTATGCTAGCTGATTCATAATAATTTGCCAAACTACTTTAGGCTAAAGCAGTTATTTGCTTGTTATGTCCTAAATAGGTGTGTTAGCTCATCAAGCACTCATAACAAAGACCTCTTATGATACTTTTTCTAGGTAGAAAACTTGACTTATGCTTCATGAGTCCATTTAGGTGTCCTGTTACAATCTGAAATACCATAGATCACCTAGGTCAATTTTTGATGGAAAAGGATGTTGTAGGGTTCTTTGTAGAATACTCTATCAATAGCAATAGATTTAGACAGTATTCAACAGTAGAACTAGGTTTTGTAGAAGAGAAACCTGCCATGTTTCATTTTAGTAAGAAAAAGAATTGAGGATTTTAGTTAGAATAAAAACATGAAAGAGAGTATGTGCAAATAAGCAAGTTTAAAAATCATTCGGGTTTTGGTCAAAGCTGGGAGACTTAGTTCTTTCCAAATGGAGAGAGGCATTAGGTTGATGCATGCACCAAGATCGGCCAAGGCTAAGCATTCATTCATCGCCGGAAAATCACACGGTATAAGAAATCTGTCAGGGTCTCCAAGTTTCTCGGGAAACTTTTTTAGGATAACCGCCGAGCAATTCTCGTTCACCGGTGTCTTTGTCAACTCAATCATCTTGTCTTTGTCATTGAGGAGCTTTCTAAACATTGGTGCAAATTTGGGCATGTGTAGGACAGCGTCCACGAAACTTAGCTCGAAATGGAGATTCCTAAAAATCTCCATAAATTTCAAAGCTAGAAGATTGTCTTTTTCACGAAGCTTTTCTTTGTTGGCCCTTGAAGGATATGGCAAGGTTGGTTTAGTTTTTGAAGCAACAACGGGCTTACCAATTTGGTCATTAGTTTGGACCACCGGAGGTTGGATGTTTTCGGTGCTTGGTTGCACCGTATCCTTTGTCACCTCGGGTTCATTTTCCATCTCTTTAGGAGGAGAAGAAATTTGAGGTCCATTATAGGAAACACCGCTTCGGGTAGTGATTGCTTTCACATCACCTTTCGGGTTAGCAATGGTGTTGCTTGGAAGAGAACCCGAGCCCGAAGTAGAAGCGGTATTACTATTCACGAATTTGGTGATCAGGTCCGTTATATTTGCCATTTGATTTTGCATATTTTGCATAACCGCGTCATTAGCTTTGACGTAGTTATCAAAATCGGGCTTAGACACACCTGGTGCTGGTGGAACTGGAGCTTGGTAAGCTGGAGCTTGAAAAGTCGGGGGTTGATTAATCTGGGGTTGGTAAACTTGTCCTTGATTGAAATTATTACCCCGATTTTGGTTAAAATTGTTCCCCCGATTTTGGTTGAAATTGATCCCCCGATTTTGGTTGTTTTGATGGTTTTGCATAGGAGGAAAACCGGGAGGTCGAATTTGGTTAGCAACCATCTGAGGTCGGTAACTGGCATTCCCTTGGTTGTAGTTAACTGCGGCGGCTTGTGACACGTATTCTTGGATATTGTCACGATAAATGTTGCCATCGGTGGCTGGACAATTTTGGTAAGAATGACCACCCCCGCAAGTTACACAACTTTGCTCGACTGCTTTTACAGGAGCGGGAGCTGGAGTTTGGTTTTTCTTATCGAGAATCAATGCTCTAACCATATCTTTCAGCTCAGCAACATCGGATGAAACTGCTGGGGTAGAAGAGCTCGTACTCACTTTTGAAACAATGGCCTTGCTTCGTGATTGACGAACTTTGGACTTGCTCTCGATGATTTTTAGGCATTCTCGAGGCATTTTATCCAGAAAGTTACCACCCGCAGCGGAGTTCAATGAATCTTGATCATTCGAATTTAGGGAATTATAGAATGTATCGAGTTGATGCAATTCTGAAAACCCATGATGCGGGCATCCCCTAAGAAGATCATTGAATCGGTCCCATGCCTCGTAAAACGTTTCATCAAATTTTTGTTGAAATCTTGTGATTTCATTTCGAAGATTTGTTGTTTTAGAGGGAGGGAAGAATTTGTTAATGAATTTCGAAACAAGATCATCCCATGTAAGAATCGATTGAGGGGGCTCTTTTTCAAGCCAAATCCGGGCTGCTCCCTCGAGGGAAAATGGGAAAGCTTAAGCTTAACCGAACGTTTCGGGACGTTTGGGACCTTCATCGTGAAGTGATCTTGTTGAAATATTGATGTGAAGCATGTGGGTCTTCTTTATCGTGTCCAAAAAATTGCTTGTTTTGAACAAGATTAAGTAGACCATGCTTGATCTCAAAGTTGTTCGCGGTAATTTCGGGAACAACGATCGCATCCTCGTAACCCTCGGTGGGTGCTTCGAGCAATTGCGCCATAGTACGATTATCGGCCATCGTAACTATGGGAGGATTGAAAAGTTCTTGGTTATTATTTGGTTTCTCAAGATTTGGTGGTTCAACAGAAGTTTGTCGGACTTGCTGTTGTCGACGTTTACGGGCTTGAGAACATGTGCGGGGGGCGGGGGGGGGTGTTGTGGCATGCACAAAATAGAAATTTAAAAAGAAAATTTACACTATTTTTTTTTTGGTTTTTCACTTGATTTATCTCACAATGTATTTTGACCCGGACAACGGATAGCAAATTCTACCAAATAATCTACTTACTTCATGGTAACTCTCAAAAAGATAAACGCACAGGTGAGCGGAGGAGTAGGAATA
Organism: Tanacetum coccineum; assembly: GCA_026074375.1. NCBI lineage: Eukaryota > Viridiplantae > Streptophyta > Magnoliopsida > Asterales > Asteraceae > Tanacetum > Tanacetum coccineum. The sequence goes on from BQNB010012613.1 coordinate 27,833, forward strand.
GCGCGAAGCTTATTTCTCCTTTCGGGTCGTAGTTACTAGGAGAAAACCTACTTATTACCCACTTTTATAGTTTGTTTAAACTTTCAAGGCTGAGAGTCCGTAGTAAGAGACACAAATGGCAAGTTTTTCAATCTTTTGTTCGATTTTGGGAACCAACAAGTTTTCACGGAGTTTATTGTGATAATACCTCAATTGAGAATATTATATTTTGGTATTTTTACCAATTTGTGAATTTTATTTATTTTTATGGAAAATGTTTTTATATTTTTGGTTTTTTTTTAGATGATAATTATACTAATAAAGGAAACTGAAAAATATTTTTGTACTTTTTATATTTTTGTGGAAGAAAATATTCACAGATTTAAACAATAATTGTCAATACGTAGCGATAATCGTTTTCAGCCTCCCGAGCCATGCGGCGCCAAATTTGACTCGCTTCGTTCTCAAACGGCCTTATTTATATTCAATAAATATCAACACACAATAAGGATCAGAATCCGCGAGACCAAAGAAACCGGAAGCATTATAGAGTGTTCCCGGGTCGTTTTGTCCCAACGAGGCTCAAATGGAAAATCGAGAGATAATTGATGATTGATGTTTAAATATGACAAGGGATGATTGGGCTCTAATACTGATAAGCAAATGCACATAAAAATAAGCAACGAAAATAAGCTAGACAAAGCATAAAAGCTAGAAATGGTAAAAACACTTAAAACTTTTACACTAAGACACAAATAAGCTCACATAAGTTTAAGATAAATCAAATAAGCTAAGCTAACTCTAAGTAAGCAAATGCAGCATGCAATTAAGCTAAATTAAACAAGAGAAACACAGCAGTACTAACAACAGTACTAACAGTATTAACTACCAGTACTAACTTAGAGTTAGTACTGCTAGCTTTAAGTTAGTACTGCTAGGCTAATAAAACACAAAGAAACAAGAAATAAGCAAATAAGCTAAAACAGATATTTAACTATCTCTAATAAGCACTTAAGCGTAAGAATAAGCAACCAGAATAGACTATAATAACAAATAAGCTAAAAAGCTTCAAACTGATACACTATTGAAAACACTTTAAAAAGGAAGGTAAGCTTAAATAAGCTTACTCCTAAAGACAGTAAAGGAAAATGGTTTAATCTACTCTAAAAAGCTAAGGAAATCTTTAATAAGCAGAAATAATAAGCTGATAAGCTAAAATGAACCACCAGTACTAACAGTTTTAACTAACGGTACTAACTTGGAGTTAGTACTGCTAGTGTTGGGTTAGTACTGCTACCTTTGAAATCCAAGAAAATGAACCAGCAGTACTAACTTGGAGTTAGTACTGCTTGTTCAAAACAGCCCTTAAAATTTCCAAAAATCATTTTTATTTCAAACTGATTAAAAACAGATTATCAAATAACAAATTAAAATACTTATAAGCAGACTTTAATCAAGAATAAGCACTTAAATAAGCCAAATCATTCTAACAGTATTAACTCAAAACTAACAGTTTTATTAAATGAACTAACAGTATTAACTAATAAAGTGATACAAACTACTTTTAAACTAACAACTAAACAATATAAGCACTAAACAGCATAATAAAGCATTCATAAGCAAATATAAGTAATAAATAAGCACAATAAGCACTTCTGCAGTAAATAAGAAATGTAAGAAAAAGAGAGAGACTTACAAAACCCTTGCTCAAAACAGGGTTAAACAAAGAGTCTACAAGCTCTAACTTGTATAAAACAAGCTAGTGAGAGTCCATAAGCCCATCCAGTACTGGCTTATCATCCATAAATTAAGCTGTGGTGTATTTGAGAGTGATTTTTGTAATTTTTCTCTTAACTACTTAACTTTTTATCTTTATTTAATGAAAACAGCTTATAAGTAAGCTGTACTGATGGCTTTTTGAACACAAAACAACACAATTAGAAATTAGCATTGAATTATAAATTGCTTAAAACTCAAAATTTCATTAAACTGAAAGTGTTACAAAGCTGAAAGTAAAAGCTGTAAATGACTTAAAATAAGCTGAGTTATATTAAAAATTAAGCTAAGATTAAAAACTAACTAGTTAAAACTAAGATGCCTCAAAGGCTTACAAAAGGCTCTATTTATAGCCGAAGTCTTCATCTCTTGGACTTGCAGCTTGTGCTTCTTTTGTGAGAGCAAAAACTAAGTGTGCTTGTTGTGTGAGGTGATCTCAAGCAAATCCAGCCTTCCAATTTCTTTTGTGCTTCTTTGGAGTCAATCTCAGCCATTGAAAATACTTGGGAATGGTGTGGGATTGCCAACATGGCACTTATACAGCTGGGGGGAAAGTAGTAGGGTGGGTTGTAAATGATTTTGGCTAGGTGTCGAGAGGTTTTGCAGGTTAGAAGGTATGGATGACATCCAAGTTGTATCTGGGTTTTGTTGGGCGGAAAGGGAAGGCTTTTGGGTAAGTAGGCAGTTTTGTCCCCTCAAGTTATATAACTTGAATGCAATCTTTGCCCGGTTTGCAATTTTGACCCTTGTCTTTTAATTCTTGTAATACAACTTGAGGTTTGGTAATTTTTAGTCCCTCAAGTTATATTTTCTTCACTTGGTTGATCTTTTGACTTTGATTTGACTTTGCCTTTTCCATTCCGTGCTCGGCTTTGTTTGTTTTTGGCTTTCTTTTCGAACATCAATTCCTGCACAATATAAATGCAAAACATACAAATACAATGTATTTTTGGTACGTTTTTAGTCATTTAAGTCCGTTTTTAATGGAAAATGGAATGTGTAATTAAGCACATACCAAGAACCTTGTTCTTCTTGTCACACATCTGTGACACAAAAAAGAGATTGAAATGCTGAAGTTCTTTCCCAAAGTACACATCCTCAAAATCTAACTTTCATGTTTTTATTTTACCTTTACTAGTTATGTAACCTTTACTTCCTCCAAAAGCAACAGGGCCACCATTAAAGTCTTGATATTCAGCAAGATAGGCCTTGTTTCCAGTCATGTGCATGGAACATCCACTATCAACAATTCCTTTATTTTGTAAAGCTCTATGTGGATAATCCTGCACATTGAATATAAGAGATTAGTTTCTCTTAGGGACCCAAGCCTTTTTGGGCTTGAGTCTGCCTAGTGGATCTTTGAAAGTAGCACAATTTCTGATTGTCCACCATTGTACTTTGGAGGATTTGTGCCAATAATGTCTTTTTGGTCTCCAATTAACCTGTTGAGGGGCTTAACAGCAGTTTCCCTTTTCCCCCAACAGCACTAACTGCATTTACCTCAGCAGTATTAACTTTTTGATATGAAAATTTTGTTCTAAGTGTTGTTGTTCTATTCAATGACTTTCTAAAAGGTGAAACAGATTTATGAAAATCACTCTTTGGTCTAGCATTATTCACAATAGGCTTAACAGTATTAACTATGTTAGCAGCATTAGTGGGTACTGCCTGTCTGTTAACATTATGCCTAGCGGTATTAACAGTGTTAGTACCGCTAGCTCTAGCAGTATTAACTGGAATTTTTCCAGTTCTAGTTAGTACTGCTTTTGGAACAAATTGGTTTCGATGATTCATTCTTTGCACATTGTTCCAAATTGGCCTAATTTCCCTTTGACTAGACTTCTTCCTCATCCTATTGTTTAACTCAGCTTGTTTAGCCATTCTTTTTTCATGGAAATCACAATCTCTAATAAGATGACTAAGACTTCCACATACAAAACATGCTTTTGTAGTAAACCCATATCCCAACCCCTTTTTGTCAACTTTAGGATTTTTACTATGTGTGAATTGATTCTTAACAGTTTCCCTAGGAGTTTTTACTTGCTTATTAGCAAAACTAGGTGTTTCCTGTTCTTCTGTTGGTAGAGACACATGCTCATCTTCACTATCTGATTCATACTCCTCAATGATAGGAGCATCAGACCAAACCTTAGGTTGACTTACTACTCTGGGTTCATTGACAGCTGGTTCAGGCAAAGATTCATGTGTTTTTTCACTACAATTTGAGTCACAAGTATCAAAGTCACTGGTTTGGGTTTCAGATTCACTAGTTTGAGACTGTTTTGGACCATATGTAAATTATGAGTAATCTATTTCAATATCAGGTCCAGATGGCATGTAATTCCCTGTCATGGGTGGGGGTACAACATGCATTCCTTCTGCTGTAACAAACCTATCATACAAAGGCTGATTTTCTAAATCACTTTCCTTATCAATAATTACTTTGTAAAACTTCATTTTCATAACTCAAGATGCCATCATATCTGTAATCCCCATAACCAAGCCCAAATTTATCATTAGCACTCATCTGAGTATTTAGCAGTTTACCAAGATTTTTAGAAGAGTTGTGCCATTTTTCTACTTTAGCTTTTAAATCTTCTTTTTCTTTTTCAGCTTCTGCCAATAGTTTCTTATGGTATGTAAGGACATCAGTTTTATCATCTAAGTCTATTTTCATAAACCTTATCTTTTCCTCATACCAAAGTTGACTTTGTTGATGAGCAACTAATTGTGCTTCAACTTTCTTTAAAGCTTGAGTATATGCCAGTATTTCTATGTTTGCATCACTAAGTTGTGCTCTTTGTTCATCATACAGTTTTTTAAGTTCAGCATAAGACTCTTTACATTCTTTTGAACAAGAAGTTACCTCTGTGTCTGAGCCTGAACTGTTGCAAGCCATCAAAGCATAATCTTCCTTTTCTTCTGAGTGACTGATCCAATCATCACCTTCTCCATCAATAGTCATCAAAGCTTTAGAGTCCTCTGTTTACCAGACTTCTTCCATTTTCTTATCCTTATTTCCAGAGTTCCAAGCATCTCTCCTCTTACTATCTTGATTTCCCTTTGTTCTGCACTCTCTAGCAAAATGCCTTGTCTTGTGACAATTATAACACTCGACTTTGGTTTTATCAAAACCAACCGGTTCCTTGGCATCAAATTGTAGCTTTCTACCTGTCTTTTTGTATAACTTTTTCATTCTTATTGAAATCATGGCCACCTGCCATTTCAAGTCCATTTCTTCTAAATCAAACTCATCAAGCTATTCCAAATCCTCATGATCCAATTGAGGGCAACTGGATTGATTTGCAAGTAAGGAGTGTGATGAAGTTTATTCATATTATGAGTTATGACCAGAAGGATTTGACACATCATAAGCGGTACTAACATCATTAGTACTGCTAGTGTTCTCAGAGACAAATGCCACATTTTACGTGCTAGAGGATAATGCAGTAGAGCCTTTAACATCATTCTCAAAGACTCTAAGATTATTATATAGATCATCAAAGTTGAGATTGTCTACTCCTGGCTTGGTCCTCATAATTAAGGAAACTTGAGACCAGGCAGAAGGTAGAGACCTGAGGAATTTCTTATTTGCATCCTCAGTGGAGACACCTACACCATGAATCTCTAGTTGAATCAGAAGACTCTGAAACCTGTCATAGCCTTTATGTAGACCTTCTGACATGTCTTCTGAAAATAGAAAATAGAAAATTAAAAAATTAGAAAAATATAAAAAAATAGTTTTTTTCATGACATGTCTTTTGAAAATCGATAACATTTACGGTCTTAAAAATGTCATTCAATAATGACACAAGGTTGTATATGAAGTTCGAGAAGAAGTTCAAAATGTTTTAAAACATGTCACATGGCTTGCTATTATTTTTTATAGCAACCCGGACATCATCTTAAAGGCAAGTATTTAGGCAAAAAGAAAACTTGACCTCACAACGGGAAATTAATTGTTCTCGGGTATGAATTACTTTATATTCATACAAAGGCTTATGTTTACTTTGCAACACAATCCGTGCTTCATATATATAATAAATGTACGTGTCAGTGCATTTATTTGTCAAAATAAGAGAAATCTTATTTTTATGGTGTTGATTTTAAAATAAAATATAATCATCTTTTTGTTTTAATAAAAAAATTAGTTTCTAAGACAATTTGTACCATCAAATAACAACTACAACTCTTTGAATAGAAAACGGGTCGTTATATGAGGGGGAGAATGTGTCAAATTATCTTCTTCAAAATTCATCAAGTGATAAAAGGAAAAAGGTTTTAAACAATAACGGATTAATATTTAAAGGGGAGTTAATTAATTAACTCATTTTAGGTCTATATGTTATTTGTTTTGGGGTTTTATGCTCCTTTAGGTACGGGATAGCAAAATCTTAAGGCTTAGCTTAGTTTAATAAAACATTGGGACTATTTGTGCCAAAACTGAAAATTTCTTTATGCCTTAGGAATGTTATTATATGAAAAATGGAGGGAGTATATACTTAAGGGGGCATTTGTGTCAAAATCTCAAAGATTTCAAATACAAACACCCCCTACCCGTTCCTTTCTCTCATCACAAACCAAACACACCCAAACTCTTTTCCCTCTCTTTGAAATCGTCCCTCTCAAGAACACCATCAATCCGTACGTTTCAATCCATAAGGTAAACTAGAAAAGTGTTCATTGTATCCTTATCAACCTCTAAACAAAAGGAATTAATCAATATCTCACTAATTAGACCGAAAACCCTAAATTATGATTTAGGGATCTTAAAATTTAAAAAGTGTTGTTTTGTTAAATTGATTTGGGGGTTTTGATCACTAAGGGGTATAGAACATGTGTGTGAAACAGTTTTACATAAGGTTAACATATGAATGTGTTTTGAGTGATTTGTTGGGTCAAAAATTGGGTATAAGTGGTAAGAACTTGAAAAAGTTCATGGGTTTGTGTTTATTTGAGTTTCAATAATCCTTTGTGAGTGTTTGTGTGTGCTAAAACAAGATTTAACATCAAAACTTAATATACTTTGGTTTTATGTGTTCGTTTAGCTCGAACATAGTAAAGATTGAGATTTGTGTGGTAAATTCATGTTATAACTGATTCATATGATGTTTATGGTTGCTAAGGGTCATGTTTAGAATGGTTTAGATAATCAAAAGTGAAGATTGAGTTTGCTTAAAAATTGGCTTAGGCGAAGTATACACTTATTCAAACTGGGTGAACTATACCTTTAGTACTTGGCGAATTATACCTTGTGTACTAGGAGAATTATACCTAGTGTACGGGGCGAATTATACCTTTTGTACTGGGTGAATTATACCAGCTAGTGAACTGGGCGAATTATACCACTGAACTAGGCGAAGTATACCAATTTTGAATTAGGCGAATTATACTTGAACTGGGCAAATTATACTAGGCGAACTATACAATTTCACTAGGTGAATTATACACTAAAACAGGGCGAATTATACATAATTTATGGGCGAATTATACACCTATTTATACTAGGTAAATTATACCTGAAAATTCAAACTAAGTGATTTATTCCTTTAAATTTTCACTAAGTGGCTTATTTAGAGTAACTTTTCCTTAGTATTCAATCATTCTGTATATTAACTGCTTGCCTGATAAACTGTGCCTTATATGTAGTTGAAAATTCACATCATGCATCTTAAATCAATCTTCATGAACTAAATTGTCACTCAGTAAAATACATATCTGTTTGTTTGTGTATAAACTGTATTCGACAAATCTTAGCAGAACCATGACTACTACTGCCGCTCAACAAGTTGCTCTTGACAATGAATTGGTACCACTTGAAAAACGAGTCAAGATTGGCAAATGCAACATGAGAATCAATCCTGCAAAGACTCAAAAAGAACCTACGTATCAAGTTGTTTTGGATGCTCTTGCACTTACTACTTGCTATCCTGCTTTCTTCATCGCTGCAGATGTTCCAGAGATTTATATGCATTAGTTTTGGTTCACCATCGACAAGAAAGACTCAACTACTTACCGGTTCAAGATTGATAAGAAAAGGTACATAATTGATATAGAAGTGTTCAGAGAGATCTTCCAGATATGCCCTAAACTTCCAAATCAAGAATTTGATGCACTTCCCTCAAATGAAGAAATTGTCTCTTTCATCAAAGAACTTAGACATGAAGGAGACATTAAATCTATCACTAAAGTGGTTGTTGATCAGATGTACCAACCATGGAGAACCTTTGCTTCAATCATCAACAAGTGTCTATCTGGGAAAATAAAAGGTCTTGACAAGCTGCGACTTTCAAGAGCCCAAATTCTATAGGGGATGTTTTATAAGAAGAATGTTGATTTTTTCGAACTACTCTGGGAAGACTTCACATTCCAAATAGACAACATAGACCATAAGAAACAAGAAAAGATGTACTATCCCCGATTCACAAAGGCTATCATTCATCACTTCATCACCAAAGAAAAGTCAATTTCTATGAGGAACATAATGTTTATGCACACTACAGAGGATGACAGTCATCTGGATCCATCTGAGAATTTGTCTCCAAAGCTGATAACTATCAAGGTATGGAGCAATACTTCTTGGACAGTGTATGACTAATCAGAAGATGCGAGACTCTCCTGCCTACAAGACTTATCTTGCATTTGCCACTAGTGCAACATCTCCCAAGAAAGCAAGGAAATACAAGAAACCTGCTTCTCCTTCAAGGAAGAGAACACTTGTCATCGTGGAAGAGGAAGAGCCTGAACCTGCTAAGAAAGTTGTACCTTCCAAGAAGCCATCTAGAAAACAGTCTACTGGTGTACAAATCTGAGACACTCCTGGTGTGTTTGTGTCAAAGAAGAAGGCACCAGCAAATGATCCTAGAAAGGAATTATTTGCTCTTGAACTCCCAACTCCTCAACCCTGTCTTAATTAAGGAGGCTCAAGTAAAGAAAGCTCTTAAGAGAAGCCGACGAGAAACAACTATCCATTAAGCAGGTGGCTCAGGTGATGGAACTGGTTCTAAACCAGGGGTTCTTGATGAGCCAAAAGGCAAATCTGTTAACACATGAACTGGTTTAAACCAGAGGGTTCCCTGTATGTGCCCAAAATGATCTTCTGAAAGCGAGTATGAATTTAGGGTGACAGTGGTGAGATAGCCAATGTACAAGGTGATGATAAAGACGTATAAGGTAGTGATGATGAACCTCAACAAACTAATGATGAAAGAACTAATTCTAATAATCAAGAGACAAATGATGAAGAGGAAGAGTTGATGATTGCTTATCCTCCAAAACGCTCTCTGCTACAACTGAGGATGAAACGAATGATGAATCGAATGACGTTGATGAATAAGAGTATGATAGGATTAATAAAGAGTTGTATGGTGATGTCAATGTTAGTTTGACAGATGCTGAGCAAGATGATGGAGACGAAGAGGATGCAGATATGACAGATGTTGCACATTACAGGGTTGTGCACTCGCTCACTCAAGAAAAACCATGGGCGTCTCAGGATATGCTCCTCTCCGTCCGCGCCTCAGCTCTTCCCCCGCCAAGTGTTCATGCGTCGTATGTTGTACAAGCAACAACTCAGCGCCCTCCACACCCCCCCCCCTCCCAGTGATAGATAGAGAATAATGCTACTATTTGGTGGACCTCCTATTAAAGTTCAGTCACTCTGTTTATCCACCCATACTAGTTGCATTTCCTCAACTAAGACTCGCACGAGCATTCTATAAAATGGAAGTGGTTTCTTGCGTGTGTGTGTATAGATATGTGTGTGTGTGTGTGTGTATATAAGAGATAGAAGAGATAGATCACACTCGCGCTATGTATCTTGCGCGCGCTGTAATCACCTAAACACACTGTTTTTAATCAATCTGAAAACAGTCACAACTGCTCCATAAAACAAACCATTTCTTCCTTCTTTTCACTATTTCCTTACACTTCATATTCAACGCTCACACGCACACACTCTCACAACATCTCACTCTCGTAGCACGTACATCCCCTCACTCAAACTCCTTATGTTCAGTATCTTGGAAATCTCTCACCCCTCATGCTTTCACATTTAGATTATCAAACTTGGAAAAAAAGTCAAAGAGCTCAAGAATGTTGATCACTCTTCAGCACTCCTTTCAAAAATCAAATCTGAAGTCCCAAATGCCGTCAAAGAGTACCTTGGAACAAGTCTAGATGATGCTCTTTATAAGGTGCTCAAGAAACACGATGCTGATATTATTAAGGAGGGGGGGGATTCTTAGTTCATGTAGGGTGTGTGTAGACGCTGCGCTCATCCTAGAGAAATAACACGCGCTTTATGGATTTGGTGTAGAGTCGTAGTCTTGTCCATTTCTTCTCCAAATGAGCCAAAGTCACGTGTATTTCCTCTAAATGCCATCCGAGTGCTAAAAACCTAAAAACAAACGATTAAACACATAATCTGGGCATATTTGCATGATTTCGAGGATTAAATGACCCCAAAATAATGTATAAAATAACACCTCATCATTGATTGTGAACTTAGGCACTTGCTGTTTGCTGGCATGCTCCATCTTGATTTTATAGATGTCTTTAATACTTTTCTCATTGCTTTCCTGAGGTAGATATTGCTGAGTGAGCCTCTCTACAATCTCTGCAGGAACTGAGAGTTCCTTAATGATACCAACATCGTGTTTCTTGAGCACCTTATATAAAGCATCATCTAGACTTGTTCCAAGGTAGTGTTTGATGGCATTTGGGACTTCAAATTTGATTTTTGAAAGGAGTGTTGAAGAGTGATCAACATTATTGAGATCTTTGAGTTCTTTTTCCAAGTCTGATAGTCTAAGATGGATAGCATTGAGGGTTTCAGATTCTAGAACAGAAGGAGTTGAGGTTGTAGCTTCAGTGTTTGTTGGTGTTCGGATTGGTGTTGATTGATGAAGATTAGGAAATAGAGATGAAAGAAGTGAAGTAATGGTTGTTACTAGAGCAGTTGTTACTGTGTCAGATGGATTGAAAATAGTGTGTTCTAGGATTATAGAAATAGGGATGGTAAGAAGTGGTAAAGTACGTGGAACTTCATGTTGAACATTAATGTCCAGCATAGAAACCACTTCCGTTTTAGTAGACTGAAGATTCTCAAGGTTGAGGAATGCACTAGTATAGTTGGATGAAACAGAGTGACTTGAACTAAATAGAGGTACCTCAGTAGTAGCATTCTGTATGGCAGGAGTAGCAGTTGTTGTTGCTTGTACCACAAACTGACCTTGAACACTTGCCATTTCTGGACCACTTTCTTCCTATACGCTCGTTGTTTGTTCTTGTGTCTGCTCAACCTGTACATGTGCAGCATCTATCATATCTGCATCCTCTTTTTCTTCATCATCTTGCTCAGCATCAGTCAATCTAACGTTGAAATCACCATACAACTCTTAATAAATCCTATCATACTCTTCTTCATCAACCTTATTGGATTCATCATTCGTTTCATCCTCAGTTGGTGGTAATAGTTTGGAGGAGTATGTATAAAATCATCATCAAACTCTTCATCATCATCATTTGTCTCTTGATTCTTAGAATTAGTTCTTTCATCATTAGTTTGTTGAGGTTCATCATCACTACCTTATACGTCTTTATCATCACCTTGTACATTGGCTTCATCACCACTGTCACCCTAAGATTCATACTCGCTTTCAGAAGAATCAGTTTTGGACACATCAGGAACCCCTGGTTTAAACCAGTTCATGTGTTAACAGATTTGCCTTTTGGCTCATCAGGAACCCCTGGTTTAGAACCAGTTCCATCACCTGAGCCACCTACTTGATGGATAGTTGTTTCCTGTTGACTTCTTTTAAGAGCTTTCTTCATTTGAGCCTCCTCAAGTAAGGCAGCTTCAGATATCAAATGAATTCATTTACTTCTATTAGTTGTTGTTGGTGCCTTCTTCTTTGACACAGACACACCAGAAGTGTCTCAGATTTGTACACCAGACGACTGTTTTCTAGATGGCTTCTTGGAAGGTAAAACTTTCTTAGTAGGTTCAGGTTCTTCCTCTTCCACGGTGACAAGTGTTCTCTTCCTTAAAGGAGAAGCAGGTTTCTTGTATTTCCTTGCTTTCTTAGGAGATGTTGCACCAGTGGCAAATGCAAGATAAGTCTTGTAGGCAGGAGAGTCTCTTCTAATTAGTCATTACTTCAGGAAGTAGTGCTCCATACACTTGATAGTCATCAGCTTTGGAGACAAATCTCATGGGACCTAAAATATTGTCATCCTTTGCAGTGTGCATAAAATTATGTTCCTCATGGAAATTGACTTGTCTTTGGTGATGAAGGACATCCTTTGTGACATCAGAGGATACTATTTCTTTTTTGTTTCTTATGGTCTCTGTTGTCTATTTAGAATGTGAAGTCTTCCCAAAGTAGTTTGACAAAATCAACATTCTTCTTATAGAACATCCCTCGTAAAATTTGGGCTCTTAAAAGTCGCAGCTTGTCAAGCCCAGTTATTTTCTCAGATAGATACTTGTTGATGATTGAAGCAAAGGTTCTTCATGGTTGGTACATCTGATCAACAACCACTTCAGTGATAGATTTAATGTATCCTTTGTGTCCAAGTTCTTTGATGAAGGATACAATTTCTTCATCTGAGGGAAGCACATCAAATTCTTGATTCAGAAGTTTAGGGCATATCTGGAAGATCTCTCTGAACACTTGTATATCAATTCTGTACCTTTTCTTATCAATCTTGAACCGGTAAGTAGTTAAGTCTTTTTTGTCGATGGTGAACCAAAACTAATGCATATAAATCTTTGGAACATCTGCAGTAATGAGGAAAGCATGATAGCAAGTTGTAAGTGCAAGAGCATCCAAAACAACTTGATACGTGGGTTCCCTTTGAGTCTTTTGTAGCTGGATTTATCATCTTCACTAGAAGTATGCTCATTATGTCGAATCTCTAAGTGCGTGTCAAAGTACTCTCTGTTTTGATTTCTAGAAGTCATGCGGTTAGTTACTCGTGACTTGTCATAGAGAACTGTGTTAAGAGTGATAGTAGGTAGTCATGGTTCTGCTAGGTATGGGGTGCAAATACAGTTTATATGAAACAAGACACACGGATATGTATTTTACTACAATCAGGGACAATTTGGTTCGATGAGACTTTATTTTGAAGATGCATGATGTGATTTTTCAACTACATTTAAAGGCCAAGTTTATCAGGCAAGAGTTAATATACCAGAATGGATTGAATACTAAGGAAAATTTACTCTAAATATGCCACTTTAGTGAAAATTTGAAGGAATATTCATTAGTTTGAATTTTCAGGTATATTTATCCTAGTATAAATAGGTGTATAAATTCGCAAATATAAATTTTGTATAATTTCACCTGTTTGAGTGTATAATTCAACTAGTGAAATTATATAGTTCGCCTAGTAAAATTTGCCCAGTTCAAGTATAATTCGCCTAATTCAAAATTGGTATACTTCGCCTAGTTCAGTGGTATAATTCGCCCAGTTCACTAGCTGGTATAATTCACCCAGTACAAAAGGTATAATTCGCCCAGTACACTAGGTATAATTCTCCTAGTACACAAGGTATAATTCGCCAAGTACTAAAGGTATAGTTCACCCAGTTTGAATAAGTGTATACTTCGCCTAAACCAATTTTTAAAGCAACTCAATCTTCACTTTTGATTATCATAAACCATTTCTATACATAGTCCCCTAGCAAGCCTTTAAAATTCATATGAATCAGTTATAACATGATTTCTACCACAACAAATCTCAAGCTTTTACTATTTCGAGCTAACGAACACATTAAACCAAAGTATATTCAGTTTTGTGTTTAAATCTTGTTTTAGCACACTCTATAACTCACAAAGGATCATTGAAACACATATAGACACAAACCCATGAACTTTTTCAAGTTCTTACCACTTATACCTAATTTTGACCCAACAAATCACTCAAAACACATTCATATGTTAACCTTATGTAAAACTGTTTCACACACATGTTCTATACCCCTTAGAGATCAAAACCCCCAAATCAATTTAACAAAACAACACTTTTCAAATTTGAAGAACCCTAAATCATAATTTAGGGTTTTCGGTCCAATTAGTGAGATTTTGGTTAATTCCTTTTGTTTAGAGGTTGATAAGGATACAATGAACACTTTTCTAGTTTACCTTATGGATTGAAACGTATGGATTGATGGTGTTCTTGAGAGGGACGATTTCAAAGAGAGGGAAAAGAGTTTGGGTGTGTTTGGTTTGTGATGAGAGAAAGGAACGGGTAGGGGGTGTTTGTATTTGAAATCTTTGAGATTTTGACACAAATGCCCCCTTAAGTATATACTCCCTTCTATTTTGTTATAATAACATTCCTAAGGCATATACAAGTTTCATTTTGGCACTAATAGTCCCTAAATGTTTGATTAAACTAAGCTAAGCCTTAAGATTTGTTATCAAGTCCCTAAAGGTATAAACACATAACATATAAAGCACAAATGAGTTAAATTTAATTAACTCTCCTTTAAATATTGATCCATTATTGTTTAAAACCTTTTTCCCTTTATCACTTTGTGAATTTTGAAGAAGATAATTTGACATTTTCTCCCTCTCAAATAATGACCCGTTTTCTATTTAAAGAGCTGTAGTCGTTATTTGATGGTTCAAATTGTCTTTGAAAATGATTTTCTGATGAAACCAAAAGATGATTAAGTTTTATTTTGAAATCAACACCATAAAAAAATAAGATTTCTCTTATTTTGACAAATAAATGCACTGACACGTACATTTATTGTATATAGGAAGCACGGGTTGTGTTGCAAAGTAAACACAAGCCTTTGTATGAATATAAAGTAATTCATACCCGAGAAAAATTAATTTCCCGTTGTGAGGTCAAGTTTTCTTTTTGACGAAATACTTGCCTTTAAAATGATGTCCGGGTTGCTATAAAAAATAATAGCAAGCCATGTGACATGTTTTAAAACATTTTGAACTTCTTCTCGAACTTCATATACAACCTCGTGTCATTATTGAATGACATTTCTAAGACCGTAAATGTTATCGATTTTCAGAAAACATGTCATGAAAAAAACTATTTTTTTATATTTTTCTAATTTTTTAATTTTCTATTTTCTATTTTCAGAAGACATGTCAGAAGGTCTACATAAAGGCTATGACAGGTTTCAGGAGGTCTTATGTTCATCTAGGAGATTCATGGTTGTAGGTGTCTCACTGAGATGCAAATATGAAATTTCCTCAGGTCTCTACCTTCTGCATGGTCTCAAGTTTCACCTAATTATGTAGGATCCACGCCAGGAGTAGACAATCTCAAACTTTGATGATACTATATAATAAATCTTAGAGTCTTTGAGATATGTTGTTAAAGGCTCTACTGCATTATCCTCTCGCCAACGTAAAATGTGGGCATTGTCTCTGAGAAACATAGCATTACTAATGATGTTAAGTACGCTTATGATGTGCAAATCTTCTGGTCATAACTCATAATATGAACAAACTTCATCATACTCCTTACTTGCAAATCAATCCAGTTTCCCTCAATTGGATCATGAGGATTTGGAACAGCTTGATGAGTTTGATTTAGAAGAAATGGACTTGAAATGGCAGGTGGCCATGATTTCAATAAGAATGAAAAAGTTCTACAAAAAGACAGGTAGAAAGCTACAATTTGATGACAAGGAACTGGTTGGTTTTGATAAAACCAAAGTCGAGTGCTATAATTGTCATAAGACAGGGTATTTTGCTAGAGAGTACAGAACTAAGGGAAATCAAGATAGTAAGAGGAGAGATGCGTGGAACTTTGGGAATAAGGATAGAGAGAATGGGAAAAGATCTGGTAAACAGGAGGACTCTAAAACTTTGGTGACTATTGATGGAGAAGGTGTTGATTGGACCAGTCACTCAGAAGAAGAAGAAGATTATGCTTTGATGGCTTGCAATAGTTCAGGCTCAGACACAGAGGTAACTTCTTGTTCAAAAGAATGTAAAGAGTCTTATGCTGAACTTAAAACTGTTCTATGATGAACAAAAGTATCACAACTTAGTGATCAAACATAGCATCACTGACATATACTCAAGCTTTAAATGAAAGTTGACGTCACAGACTAGTTGTTCTATCAACAAAGTCAACTTGGTGCAGTGAGAAAATGTAAGGTTTATGAGAAATAGACTTAGATGATAATTTGATGTCCTCCATAACCATAAGAAATATGGCAGAAGTAGAAAAAGAAAAAAGTAGATTAAAAGCTAAAGTAGAACATGGCACAACTGCTCTCTAAAAATCTTGGGTAACTGCTAAATTCTCATATGTGTGCTAATGATAAATTGGGCTTGGGGTAAGGGGTTATTACAGATATGATGGCATCTTGAGTTATGAAAATGAAGTTTTACAATGTGTATTTTGAAATAGGAAAGTGATTTTGAATGTGTCAGCCTTTGTATTGATAGGTATGTGTACGCAGAAGGAATGCTGTTTGTACACCCACCCATGACAGAGAATTACATGCCATCTGGGACTGATATTTGGAAATAGAATTACTCCTAATTTACATATGGTCAACAGTTCAAGCTAGTGAATCTGAAATCCCACACCGAGAGACTTGTGACTCAAATTGTAGTTGGCGTAAATAACACGTGATCTTTGCCCTGTGAACAGCTGTTTTGTTTTTTTTAAGAATATTATGTCAGATGAACACCAGAGTAGTAAGTCATACCTTAAGGTCCTGTGTCTGCATGGCTCCTTCATGAGGAGTATGAATAGAATTGTGCAAGCAGTGAGCATGTGTGTCTCTACCAATAAAACGAATAGAAAACACGTAGTATATACTAATAAGCAAGTAAAAACTCCTAGGGAAACTGTTAAGAATCAATTCACCATAGTAAAATCATAAAAAAGTGACAAAAAGAGGTTAGGCTATTGTGTGTGTACTACAAAAGCCATGGTGTTTGTATGTGGAAGTCTTAGTCATCTTATTAGAGATTGTGATTTCCATGAAAAAGAATGGCTAAACAAGCTGAGTTTAAACAATAGGATGAGAAAGAAGTCTAGTTAAAGGGAGATTAGGCCAATTTGGAACAATGTACAAAGAGATGAATCATCGAAACCAATTTTATTCCAAAAAGCAAGTACTAACTAGAACTGGAAATAAATTACAGTTAATACTGCTTAGAACTGCGTGGTACTAAACTGTTTTTAATAATGCTAGGCATAATGTTAATAGGCAGGCAGTACCAACTAATGACTGCTAACATAGTTAAATACTGTAAGCCTATTGTGATTAATGCTTAGACCAAGAGGATTTTAATCAAAATCTGTTTTCACCTTTTAGAAAGTCAAGAATAGAACAACAACACTTAGAAAAAAATTTTCATATCAAAAAGATAATACTGCTAGGTAAATGCAGTTAGTGCTGTTGGGGTGAAAAATTTCAATTCAGTTATAGCTCAAGATTTATAAAATGCCCCCCCCCCCCCCCCCCCCCCCCCCCCTCCTCCGGCCCACGCCCCCCCACCCCCACCCGTCCCCCCCCCTCCCCCCAAATTCCCCCCCAACCCTAACCCCCCCCCCCCCACACCCATTCTTTCACCCCCTAATTCCCATTAGTACCCCCTCTTCCCGCCACCCAACCCCCCCCCTACACCCCGGCGCCCCTACCCCCGGTCCTTGGTCCCTAAAGAGAAACTATCTCTTTTATTCAAAGTGCAGGATTATCCCATAGGCTGTACAAAATAAAGGAATTGTTGATAGTGGATGTTCCAAGCTCATGGACTGGAAACAGGTCTTTCTTGCTGAATATCAAGACTTTTAATGGTGGCCCTGTTGATTTTGAGGAAGTAAAGGTTACTAATAGTAAAGGTAAAATATAAAAACATGAAAGTTATGTGTGTGTACGAGGATGTGTACTGTGGGAAAGAACTTATAGCCAGGTGCCAAACACATATTCTAATAGTTCCTAAGAATGCTTAGTGTAACGGCAAGCAAATGCGAGTGATCTATCTAAAGGTCTTTGATATGTGCTTAATTACACATACCATTTTCAAATAAAAACGGACTTAAATGACTAAAAACATACCAAAAATACATTGTATTTGTATGTTTTGCATTTAAATTGTGCAGGAACGGATATTCAAAAAGAAAGCCAAAAACAAACAAACCCAAGCACGGAATGGAAAAGACAAAATCAAATCAAAGTCAAAAGTCAACCAAGTGAAGAAAATACAACTTAAGGGACTAAAATTGCCAAACCTCAAGTTGTATTTCAAGGGTTAAAAGACAAGGGACGTAATTGCAAACCGGGCGAAGTTTTGCAAAGAAGTTATAAGAGTTGAGGGGTCAAAACTGCCAACCTTCCCAAACTCTACTTTCCCGCCCAACAAAAAGCCAGGTACAACTAGGCAACATGTCGTCCCATACCTTCTCCCTGCAAAACACTCAACACCCTAGATAAATCATTTCAACCACTCCTCTATCACCCCCCCCCCCAGCTGTATAAGTGCCATGTTGGCAATCCCTCACCATTCCCAAGTATTTTCGATGGCTGAGATTGACTCCAAAGAAGCACAAAAGAAATTGAAGGCTGGGATTTGTTTTAGAATCACCTCACACAACAAGCACACTTGGTTTTTGCTCTCACAAAAGAAACACAAGCTGCAAGTCCAAGAGAAGAAGACTTCGGCTATAAATAGAGCCTTTTGTAAGCCTTTGAGGCAAGTAGTAACTAGTTAATCTTAGAATATCTTAGCTTAATTTTCAATATAACTTACCTTATTTTAAAGTCATTTACAGCTTTTACTTTCAGCTTTGTAACACTTTCAAGTTTTAATGCAAATTTGAGGTTTTAAGTCAATTTACAATTCCAGTTATTAAGTTTCTTAATTGTGTTGTTTTGTGTTCAAAAAGCTCTCAATACAGCTTGTTTACAAGCTGCTTTAATTAAGTAAGTTTAAAAAGTTAAGTAGTTAAGAGAAAATTACAAAAATCACTCTCAAATATACCACAGCTTACTTTATGGATGATAATCCAGTTCTGGATGGGTTTATGGACTCTCACTAGCTTGTTTTATACAAGCTAGAGCTTGTAGATTCTCTGTTTTACCCTGTTTTGAGCAAGGGTTCTGTAAGTCTCTCTTTTTCTTACATATCTTATTTACTACAGAAGTGCTTATTGTGCTTATTTATTACTTATATTTGTTTATGAATGCTTTATCATAATGTTTAGTGCTTATCTTGATTAGTTGTTAGTTTAAGAGTAGTTTGTATCACTTTCTCTGTTAGTACTGTTAGTTCATTTGATAAAACTGTTAGCCTTAAGTTAGTACTGCTAGTTCACTTTTGGAACAGTACTAACTTAAAGCTACCAGTACTAACTTCAAGTTAGTACTGTTAGTTAAAACTGTTAGTACTGTTGATTCATTTTAGCTTATCAGCTTATTATTTCTGCTTATTTAAGATTTCCTTTGCTTTTTAGAGTAGATTAATCCATTTTCCTTTACTGTCTTTAGGAGTAAGCTTATTTAAGCTTATTTTCCTTTTCAAAGTATTTTCAATAGTGTATCAGTTTGTAACTTTTTAGTTTATTCTCCATTCTAGTTTAATCTAGTTGCTTATTCTTATGCCTGAGTGCTAATTGGGGATAGTTAAATACCTGTTTTAACTTATTAACTTATTTCTTGCTTCATTAAACTACCAGTACTAACCTTAAACTACCAGTACTAACTTATAACTAGCAGTATTAACTCCAAGTTAGTACTGTTAGTTAATACTGGTAGTACTGTTGTTAGTACTGTTGAGTTTCTCCTGCTTTGCTTAGTATAATGGCTTTTTGATTTTGCTTATTTAGAGTTAGTTTAGCTTGTTTGATTTGTCTTAAGCTTATTTAAGCTCTTTATGTCTTAGTGTAAAAGTTAAGTGTTTTTACCATTTCTAGTTTTTATTTTTGTTCCAGCTTATTTTCTTTGCTTATTTTTTATGTGCATTTGTTTATTAGTTTTAGCATCAAATCATTCCTTGTCATATTCAAACACCAATCATCAATCGTCTTTCAATTTTCCATTTCTAGCCTCGTTGGGACATAACGACCCGGGAACACTCTATACTGCTTCCGGTTTTCTTTGGTCTCGCGGGATTTCGTCCTTTGACATGTATTTATACATGTTTGTATTTATCTACATATTTAAAGGGTGAGTAGTCGCGAGTCAAATTTTGGCGCCGTTGCCGGGGAGGTTGAAAAAGATTATCGCTACGTATTGACAATTTGTGTTTAAATCTGTGAATATTTTCTTCTACAAAAATATAAAAAGTACAAAAATATTTTTCATTTTCTTTTATTAGTATAATTATCATCTAAAAACAAAAGAAAAACCAAAAATATAAAAACATTTTCCATAAAAAGAAATAAAATTCACAAATTGGTAAAAATACCAAAATATAATATTCTCAATTGAGGTATTATCATAATAACTTCCGGTGAACTTGTTGGTTCCCAACTCGAACAAAAGATTTAAAAACTTGCCATTTGTGTCTCTTACGACGTACGGCTCACCTTGAAAAGTTAAACAAACTAAAAAGTGGGTATAAGGAGGGTTGTTCCTAGGAACTACGACCCGAAAGGAGAAATAAGCTTCGCGCTATTCCTACTCCTCCGCTCACCTGTGCGTTTATCTTTTTGAGAGCTACCGTGAAGTAAGTAGATTATTTGGTAGAAGTTGTCTTATCTCATTGTCCGGTAAAATACATTGTGAATAAATCATTGAAAAAAAAAAACAAAAAAAATTAGTGTAAATTTTCTTTTTATATTTCTATTTTGTGCATGCGCACTCGTTCTCAAGCCCGTAAACATCGACAACAACAAGTCCGACAAACTTCTGTTGAATCACCAAATCTTGAGAAACCAAATAACAATCCTCCCATAGTTACGATGGCTGATAATCGTACTATGGCGCAATTGCTCGAAGCACCCACCGAGGGTTACGAGGATGCGATCGTTGTTCCCGAAATTACCGCGAACAACTTTGAAATCAAGCATGGTCTACTTAATCTCGTTCAAAACAAGCAATTTTTTGGACACGATAAAGAAGACCCACATGCTCACATCAGATATTTCAACAAGATCACTTCTACGATGAAGTTCCCAAACGTCCCGAATACGTCGGTTAAGCTTATGCTTTTCCCATTTTCCCTCGAGGGAGCAGCCCGGATTTGGCTTGAAAAAGAGCCCCCTCAATCAATTCTTACTTGGGATGATCTTGTTTCAAAATTCATTAACAAATTCTTCCCTCCCTCTAAAACAACAAATCTTCGAAATGAAATCACAAGATTTTCAACAAATATTTGATGAAACGTTTACGAGGCATGGGACCGATTCAATGTATTTCTAAGGGGTTGCCCGATCATTGGTTTTCAGATTGCGCATCAAATCGATACATTCTATAATTCCCTAAATTCGAATGATCAAGATTCATTGAACTCCGCTGCGGGTGGTAACTTTCTGGATAAAATGCCTCGAGAATGCCTAAAAATCATCGAGAGCAAGTCCAAAGTTCGTCAATCACGAAGCAAGGCCATTGTTTCAAAAGTGAGTACGAGCTCTTCTACCCCAGCAGTTTCATCTGATGTTGCTGAGCTGAAAGATATGGTTAGAGCATTGATTCTGGATAAGAAAAACCAAACTCCAGCTCCCGCTCCTGTAAAAGCATCGTGCAAGTTGCGGTAATTTCGGGGTGTGGTCATTTTACCAAAATTGTCCAGCCACCAATGGGCAACATTTATCGTTGACAATATCCATTGATTACGTCTCGCAAGCTTGGCCGCAGAAATTTCAACAAGGAAATTTGGTTACCGTCCGCACCTATGGCAAACCAAAATCAAGGGACCACCCGGTTTTCCTCCCATGCAACACAACAGCCAAGCCAACAATCAGAATCGTTAGAACCAGAACCAAAACCAGAACCGTGGGAATGGCTATAACCATGGTCAAATCCAACAACCCCAAGTTCAACAACATGCCCCAATAATATTCACCCCGGTTAATCAAACACCCAGCTTATTCAAGTTCAGGGTCAATCAAGCTTCGGGTGTGTCAAAAACTGATTTTGAAAGCTATGTCAATGCTAATGATGCGGTTATGCAAAACATGCAAAACCAAATGACCAACATAACCGACTTGCTTACCAAAATCGTGAATTCCAACCAAGCTTCTACTTCAAGTTCGGGTTCTCTTCCTAGCAACACCATTGCTAACCCGAAGGGTGAATTGAAAGCAATCACCACCAGAAGCGGTGTTTCATATGATGGACCTCAAATTCCACCTCCGGTGGTGGAAGTTGAAACCGAGGTGACAAAGGACACGGTGCTTCCTAACGGAAGTACCAAGGACGTCCAACCTCCGATAGTCCAAGTTGATGAACCAGTTGTCATGCCTAGAACCAAAACAACTTTACCATATCCATCTAGGGTAAACAAGGAGAAAATCCACGAAAAGGACGACCTTTTAGCTTTGAAATTTATGGAAATTTTTCGGAATCTCCACTTCGAGCTGAGCTTCGCGGATGCTCTCCTGCACATGCCTAAGTTTGCACCGATGTTCAGAAAGCTTTTGAACAACAAAGACAAGATCTTGGAATTAACCAAAACACCAGTTAATGAAAATTGCTCGGCAGTCATCCTAAAGACATTTCCCGAAAAATTAGGAGACCCGGGTAGATTTCTGATACCGTGTGATTTCCCAGAGTTGGATGAATGCTTAGCCCTGGCCGATCTCGGTGCAAGCATCAATCTAATGCCACTCTCCGTTTTTGAAAAGCTTAATCTCCAAAGACTGACCAAAACTAGGATGATACTCGAGTTAGCCGACCGATCGACCTCCACTCCCACCGGCATAGCCGAAGATGTTTTTGTGAAGGTTGGAACCTTCTACTTTCCAGCCGATTTTGTGGTAGTTGACTATGATGCCGACCCTAGAGTCCCGTTGATTTTAGGAAGACCATTTTTAAGAACGGCAAGAGCCTTGATTGATGTACACGGTGAAAAGATGACCTTAAGACATGATGACCAATCCGTGACTTTCAAAGTAGGAGATACGAAAAAATTCTCCTACAATGCCATAGAATCAGTTAACAAGGTCGACTTTATTGATATAACTTGTGAGGAATATTCTCAAGAGGTTTTAGGTTTCTCGGAAGTATTAGCAAATGAAAATTCCACTCCTTCCTTTGAACCAATTGTTGATACCACTTCTCCCACCCTCACTCCATTCGAGGGTAGTGATTTCATTCTTGAAGAAATCGAAGCTGAACTTTCTGATACTTCGTATAAGTCAGGAATTGATGATGCCGAATGTGATCCCGAGGAGGACATTCTTCTTGAAGCTATCCTAAATAGTGAGCCCTCATCACCACTTCCCAACCATGCAAATTATTTTCCTGAGGTTAGGAAAGAACTTAAGAATTGTGAAGCCAAAACCGATGGAACATCAATTGATGAACCATCCGAGGCCGAGCTCAAGGACTTACCTCCCCACCTCGAATTACGTTATTTTGGAGGGTGACACCAGTTACAGTTATCATTGCTAAAGATTTGAGTGTCTGGGAGAAAGCCGCTCTCATAAAGGTGTTGCAGTCCCACAAGCGAGCCATCGCTTGGAAACTCTCCGATATCAAGGGTATTAACCCTGAATTTTGTACTCATAAAATTCTAATGGAAGAGGACTACACACAGCGGTCCAACATCAAAGACGGGTAAACCCAACATAATCCTTGATGTCATAAAAATGGAAGTTGTAAAAACTTCTTGTTCGGCTGGATTAATTTACCCTATCTCGGATAGTCCTTGGGTAAGACGGTACACTGTGTACCAAAGAAAGTGTTTTACGTAGTGAGAATGAAGGCAAAATGAGCTGCTCCCAACTCGATTAGTTACGGGATGGCGGGTATGCATTGACTACCGAAAGTTGAATGAAGCCACCCGAAAAGACCACTTTCCACTACCATTCATGGACCAAATGCTCGAGAGGCTTGCGGGAAACGAATACTATTGTTTTCTCGATGGTTTCTCGGGTTATTTTCAAATACCCATCGACCCAAATGATCAGGAAAAGACAACATTTACTTGCCCATACGGAACCTTTGCCTTTACGCCGCATGCCCTTTGGCCTCTGCAATGCACCAGGCACATTCCAGAGATGTATGATGGCAATCTTCCACGACATGATCGAAAAAACGATGGAAGTGTTTATGGATGACTTTTCAGTTTTTGGAAGTTCTTTCTCTACATGCCTAACCCATTTAGAAAAGATGCTTAAGCGGTGTGAAGACACCAATTTAGCTCTAAACTGGGAGAAAAGCCATTTCATGGTTAAGGAAGGCATTGTTCTTGGACATAAAATCTCAAAGTCGGGAATTGAGGTCGATCGAGCTAAGATTGACGTTATCGCCAAGCTCCCTCACCCGACTACTGTAAAAGGTGTCCGTAGTTTTCTTGGGCATGCCGGGTTTTATAGAAGATTCATCCAGAATTTCTCAAAAATAGCCCGTCCCATGACCCATTTGCTTGAAAAAGAGACTCCGTTTTATTTCTCCAAAGAGTGTATTGAAGCATTTAACACTCTCAAAAAGAATCTAACCGAGGCTCCAATCCTGATTGCCCCAGACTGGAATGAACCATTTGAACTTATGTGCGATGCAAGCGATTTCGCCTTAGGTGCAGTCTTGGGGCAACGTCATGAAGGAACCACTTCAGGGCCTATACATTAGCAAGTCAAAAATGAATGAAGGGCCGGAATCACGTTACACCACGACAGAGAAAGAAATGTTAGCCGTGGTGTACGCATTCGAAAAATTCCGATCTTACCTTGTCATGAACAAATGCACTGTGTATACGGATCATTCCGCCCTCAAGTATCTCTTTGCAAAGAAAGTTCTAAGTGAGATTGTTCGATGGGTCTGCCTCCAAGAGTTATGACTTTGATGTTGTTGACAACGGAAAGGAGCTGAGAACCTCGCGGCTGATCACTATCACGGACTAGAGTATCCTCACGAAAATGGACTTCGATCCAAAGGAAATAAAATGAAAAGTTTTCCTCTTGAAATCTCTTTGTTCTGATTGCTGTTCTGATGCTATTACCCCATGTTTGCTGACATCGTAAAATCATGCGGGAATTTCGTGATCAAAAAGGATGTCAATCCCAGCAGAAAAAGAAAATTCTTCAAAGACGTGAAGCATTATTTCTGGGAAGATCCCTTTCTGTTTAAAATCTGTGCGGATCAAGTTATTCGACGTTGTGTTTTTGGCAAGGAAGCCCATGACATCCTCATGGCTTGCCACGATGGTCCCACCGGTGGACATCACGGTGCTAACTACACAGCAAGAAAAGTCTTCGATTCCGGATTCTTTTGGCCCACAATCTACAAAGATGCCCATGAGTTGGTTAAAAACTGCAACTCATGCCAGCGTCAAGGAAAAATTTCACAACGGGATGAGATGCCACAAAATTCCATCCAAGTTTGTGAAATCTTTGACGTCTGGGGCATTGACTTTATGGGGCCATTCCCATCATCCAAAGGCAACAAATACATCCTAGTAGCAGTTGATTACCTTTCAAAATGGGTTGGGAACGATAGCATCCCCCACAATGATGCTAGGTTGTGTCAGATTTTTGAAAGCTCTTTTGCCCGATTCGGAACTCCCGGTGCACTGTGAGATGATGTAGTGTGAACCCGGTGCACTCCTGTGTTTGTTATAATTGATTTCAATCAGGTTTTTGCCAGGTGATGTAAGTTAGAGACATTGGTGTGGTAGTTTGCCTCTCGTGCGTATTGACTATCTCGTGGACTGGCATCGATCACAGATATCCGCGATGAACAAGACCTCTCGTGTTGGTATCAGGGTCTCGAGGTGGGAACACTACTAAGTCTCAGGGTGAAGTGCGAGATGCATAAGAGTGAGAAAGCAGTATCCTAGTGGAAGAGAAGTCGGAGTTAAAGGAGCTGACGACCATAGGTAGTGACAGTTTCTCAGCTCCAGTTCACTGTGATCTCAAGACGTAAGTGTCAGATTAGTGTGACAGTGGTTGTTGTTTGGGGTGTTCCGCTGTCCGATAACGTCTCATCGCTCGATACTATATCGGCTCTATGAATTCTGTGGGTGTATCCATACGCAAGTGGTTTACAGAGCTCTGTGTTACGTTCAATGCCAGGTAGCACTCAAGTGCTCGAAATGGTTTGAGTTGTGACATAGACGTGTCTCGGGAGCAGTGAAAAGTTACAAACTTTGACCTGAGATAGAAATCCCTGAGGGGTGCTATACACTAGTGGTAGGTAATGAGTTTCTATCCGACGTAGGATAGCTGAGAACTGTGAGATGCTATGTGGCGACTGTGTGGAGGTATGTAAAGTGGGAGACACAGAGCTGCGTGGTTGAGCTGTTGAATGAGAGATCATCTAGATGTCGAACTGTGTGAGAGGAAGAGAGTCAACGTCGACTATGCCTGCTAGTATATAACAAGATCACCATTGCTTTAATCCCTAAGATAGATTATAATCAGCAAATAAGGATGCTTTATGCGGATGCTTTAATTGTGACAGAATTAATGTGTCTAGGTCTTAGGATGATGTAACGCCTAAGTCTTAAGAATGATATGCCACCTCGAGAGAAGAAATCATTGCACTAAATAAACAAACCAACGTTCTAATCGGATTAATAATGGTTAATACAGTTTTCTTATATAAGGTTCGACCGCTCTTTTATCTTTTGTTAATTAGCTTGCATGGGTTAAAGTGCCTTGAATTGATTATAGACACCAACCAAACCGTGCCAGTCTCTCAGGCTGAAAACCCCCTTTTTCCATTAGAATTAGGATTCAGACTGACATGGGTTTAACATAGGTTTAGAATAGAATAGAATTAACATAGATTAGATAACCAAGATAATAATTAAATTGATAGATTTAACCTATCTTCAAGTGTTCGACACCTTACTTACCACGAAACTACTATCGATCGGGTACACTGCCCGTTAAAGTGTTCTTTTTGGTTTAGTCGGCAAAATATAAATTTAAAACTTGAATCATCTTAAATATACCATACAACGACAACACATCAATGTCCTAGTGGCTCTAGGTGTCCTATGCATTCCTTGGGTAGATTCAACCAGTTCTGGTTGAATCGTCGAAACTTCTACCCCTTCATACTTCTCCACATAATCCTTATATGCATGTGTGTCTCTAATTTCACCAGTCAACAAGTCATTCAGTATCTGCATGCCAGGTATAATTACTTCCCTAGTTGTATATACATTCACCAACGGAGTATCATCTTATTAGTATGATATACCTCTTCAAGTCTCTTGGGAATTGACTCATACTTCTCTATGAGATCAACAATTATCAGTTTAGTGAAGCGAGGATACTGAATGACATTCTTCTTTTGCATGACACAGTGTAAGAAGTCAGACCACTGAAGGCTTGCATAATCAACATGAACTTTGTTGACTACAACATGAAAGATTTGCATGACATTGATCTTGGCTTGGTCATGGCCAGTCAACCGAGATGTGAGACATTTGTTGAATACTTTGAACATAGTCTGCCATGGTTGATCAAGGTTCTTGGTGAAGAAAGCACTCACTATCTGAAGAGGTCCTTGATAGCCAAGGATCTTGAGAAATGACCTGATGTAGTCAAAATCACCAGGTAGAATGAATGGATGTTTAGGAGTTTCAACTGGAAACTTGAGAGTTTCACATAACATGTTCATAGTGTATGTGATTTTTTGCTTATCTACCATGAAATGGATTGTCTCATTAGCATTGGGTACTTGCTTAACTGTCCTCCAGAATAGCTGAATGTATACAACCGAAACATCAGCAGTAGCAGTCAAAGCATGGCTAAGAGCATGATCAACAAGGAGTTGCCCAACTATCCTACACTCCTTTGGGCATAGAATGTTTGGAAGTATAGCCTTGTTTTTGCACCATCCAACTGTCACATAGTTGCCTGGATGTACGAGCTGATCAGCGGGTGTGATTTGTTGTGCAGAAGATGATTGTGGTTGTTCCATTATGAGAGTTGTGTGATAAAATGAAGTGATTAGTGAAATGAGATAAAGATATGTAATAATCAATTATATAACATATTTGTCTCTTTCCACTTTGTCTGTTTTATATGTTCTGGCAATTCTTTTTGAAAATATTTTTGATCATTTTCTTTCTCATGTGCTATTTCTTGCTTTTTTCGGGCACATGTCGTACACTTTGTTCTTTTTAGTACTCTTTTGTATGTTCTTGCATTTTTTTTGAACATACATTCACTTGCTTTTTCATGTACGGATTTTATCTCTCTTTCTGTTTGAGTTACGCCACAAAAAAAGGTTTGTGTATTGATACTCTTTTAAGAATAATAAAGACATATATTGATTTTGAAATGACACTTGATGTTTTGAGAAATCTAAGAGTATAACTTTACATTATTAAAAGTTTTTTTATGAAAAAGTACCACTTTGACGCCATAATATTACCTTTTTTTACAGAATATGAGATATTTCCAAAATCACTATTAATGTTTTCAAAGACTTTTAATGAAGAATATGGTTATAGAACAAAATTCTCTTATATTTTAACCGGATGGTCACTAAGTCGCTACCTCATTCTAAACATTAGAAAACCGTCAAAACCGGATGCAACTTATACCATTTAGGTCAATAAGCTGCTACCTCATTATATCATTTAAAAATGGTTGAAACCGGATGTAACTTAGACCATTTACCTAATTAAATATAGAAGAACTTGTCATAAACTATATTGATCATTGATTCAGAAAATTCTTTGCATTTTGAGTTGAATCTTTTTGAAAATTTTGTGATTCAACCTTGAAACATGAGATACTAAAGACCACAGACAACTGAATCACAACATTTATCTATTTTTCCCACAAAAATCATCTTTGTTTCTGAACATGTGAAGCATATTTTAATCATTAATCACATGGAATAATAAATTTAGCTAATAAGAGCGCATTCTTATATTTGACAAATGGATGGTCAGTAAGTCGCTACCACATATTAACAATAGAAAACGGTCGAAACTGGATGCAACCTATACCATTGACACATTTATCAATATAGAAACACGAAATCGTAACTAGATTTATCATTTGCTTATTTAAGCCACATTTTAACTTTTAAGCCTATTTATATTCTTTCCGAAACCCAAACTTAAGCCCATTATCAATAGTCCATAACCTATGTTTTAAGCCCAAGTGAGAATTACGAAACCCAAGTAATGACCCAATAAGCATTTTCAAAAACCCATTATTTCATTTGTTATGAAACTCTAATAAGCTCATGATCAAATATGTGTACGAAACCCATTCAGCCCTTTAAGAGTACGAAACCTATTAAGCCCATTAAGAGTTTACGAAACCTATTAAGATTGAATTTCCGAAAGTTATTATTTTAACAAAACCCAACTTTCAGAATCATTTGAATCCCATTTAAAAAACGTGATAGTAGTTAAAGAATCAAGGAAACAAAAAAACAATCATAATAGCAACCTATTCACTAAGATTTTATAACCGAAAGTCCATGTTCTTAGTTACGAAACCCTTAAAAATTTATGAAACTCTCAATCGATCATCCAAACGTGTTTGTTATCAATTAATTGGCACTAAGATCGCATTCTTAATCCCTAATAAGCATTTTGCCTAATCTAATTGCAAGAAATAACTTCTTAATCATCGTCGATCAAAAGTTACGAAACCCTAACCCTAATTTAAAAAAAATCCTTAATTACAAAGATTAAGACTAATTATGAATGAAAACGGAATCAAAAAAGATGTTAGAAGCTTACTTTTGAAGAGATTAACAACTTGCAAATCGATTTGGATCGAGTATGGAGTTTCTGAAAGTTATAACAACGAGAGGATTTACAAAAGTGTTTTTAGGATTTCTGAAAGTTATGACACTTTCGAAAAGTCCTATTCATTAAGTACTTCCGAAACCTTTTGCAATTTTAGCATTTTTAGTCCCTTAACCTTTGTTTTGATTCTTTTGATGTCCAATTTTAATAACAACACTCACGCGAGTTAGATCCCGTTTCACAGCTAATCTTTTGAATGATTTTAACATTTATAAGTCCCGTGTGTTACGAAAAAATTTATAACTCCCCCTCGAATAAATATCCATCCAAGAATTTCTTCCTTTTTGGATAAACTTTATTTAAGAGAAAGTTATTTTTGCATTTATTTTCAAAACTTGTGATTTTATGATGATGATGTGTATGGAAAAATTTATAACTCCCCCTCGAATAAATATCCATCCATGAATTTCTTCCCTTATGAATAAAATTTGTTCGAGAGATAGTTATCATTGCAGTTTTGAACACACTTGTGATTTTTCAAAGATGATGATATGAAAAATTATTTATCTTGTTGTGAATGGAAATGTTTACAAGACACATGTTTTACCAGTGACAATTCATTTTGATATATGAATAACTCTCCCTCAGTTCATGACGCATTGACTGTTTTTTAAAGACACATTTGTGAAAAATAGCATCATGAAACTGTGAGATTACATGAGACATGTGTTTGCATCAAAAACTTAAATTTTTGTGTTTTTGTATTTTGACAAAATTGTAAAAGAAATAACATTTTTAGCTTTTTCATTTTTTAATTTTGTACTTTTGTTTTTAGTTGTATAAAAAGAAAACATTTTTGAGATTTTCATTTTTTAAATTTGTATTTTTGTTTTTGAATGTATTTACATATGTTTGATGTATGATCTTTTATTCAAGAAGATAACTTGTCGAGACGATCCAACTCTGTTGGGGTCATACATCTGATACCGATCCTGTGAACTAATACTCAAACCTTTCCTTGAGAAGGGCTTTAGTAAATAGATTAGAAAGCTGGTATTCCGTCCTGACAAAGTAAAGTTCGATTATACCTTGTTCAACATGCTCTTTTATGAAATGATATCAGATGTTGATATGTTTTGTATGTGAATGTTGCACTGGATTACAATATATGGAAATAGCGCTCTTTGAATCGCAGTACATTGGAATCTTGGTATAACGAAATTCATAATCTAGCAGTTGCGTCCTCACTAAATGACTTGAGCGCAACATGTAGACAAGGATACGTACTCAGCTTTGACAGTAGACATTGTTGTATAACCCTGTTTCTTAGTCGACCAACTAACTAGCCTGTCTCCCAGAAATTGTATTCCTCCAGATGTGCTTTTGCAATCGTAGCACCCTGCATGGTCTGCATCTGAATATGCGATTAGTTCAAAGCCGGAATCCTTCGAGTACCATAAACCCATATTATAGGTTTGTCTCAGGTAATGAAAGATCTGCTTGACCTCTTTGAAGTGTTTGATCATAGGTCGTGCTTGATAACATGCACACACATATGTTGCAAAGGCAATATCTGGTCGACTTGCAGTGAGATACATAAGTCCCCCGATCATACTATGATATTTTGTCAGATCAGTTCAGGTACCTTGTAAATCTGCATCGATTCTGGCAATAGCCATTGGTGTACTAATAGAATCACAACCATCCATACCATATTTCTTAAGAATCTCCAAAGTGTATTATGATTGACTTATGAAGATTCCACAGGGTGATTGATGAATCTGAAGTCTAAGAAAGAACTTCATTTCACCCATCATTGACATTTTGAAATTGTTTTTCATAAGTTTCGGAAATCTGTTTGAAAAAACTGGATTCCTTGAACCAAAAATTATGTCATCAACATATACTTGGACAAGTAATATGTCATCCCCGTTTCTTCGTGTGAATAAAGTCGGATCAACAATACCTTTTGTGAAGTGATGGTCAATCAAGAATGAGGAAAGCTTATCATACCATGCTCTGGGCTTGTTTGAGACCGTACATAGCTTTTTTAAGATGATAAACGTGACTAGGAAAGTCTAGATCTACAAATCCATTAGGCTGACTTATAAAAACTTCTTCTTTTAGTGGTCCATTGAGGAATACAGTCTTGACATCCATCTGGTAGATAGTGAAGTTTTTATGAGCCGCATAAGCCACGAACATTCAGACAGCTTCGAGTCGTGTAACATGAGCAAACGATTCCTCAAAGTCTATTCTCTCTTCTTGACGATAACCCTTTGGCGACTAAACGAGACTTATTCTAAATAACCGTGTTTTCAGCATTTGTCTTGTTTTTCCAAAGCCACTTTACCCCGATTATGTTTCTTCCAATAGGTCTTTTAACAAGTTCCTAAACATCCAATCTTTGAAACTGGTTTAGCTCATCTTGCATTGATTATATCCAGCTATGATCAAGCATAGTTTCTTTGATGTTTTTGGGTTAGGTAGTACTCATTGTTAACGCATACATGCACATCTCAACATCTATTTAGAGTCTACTTCTTGTCATTACAGGCTTGGAAGGGTCACCAATCACGCGCTCTAATGGATGATTCTTTGTCCATTTATCAATTGAGCGATGTTTTGGTAAAACTCATGCATAATTGACAGATCTTGGTTATTTGAAGATGACTGATGTGTGTCGTTGGGTATAGGTAAGCTTTGTTTTCAAGTTTTACTATTTATATTTTACCGACTTTACCTATTAACTAACACTAACGGGTAGTGTACCCGATCAATTGTAGGTTCGTTGGTAAGTAGGGTGTCGATCACTAAGAGTGCACGTTAATACTTAAGTCTATCGGTATTTTAGTTATCTAGGTTAGTTCTAATTAATTCTAATTAAACCTAAAGTAACGCAAAGGGGGTTTTCAGCCTGAGAGACTGGCACAAGTTTTGGTTTAATCTAAACTAAAGAAGACAATTAAAACACACAAGCAGATAAACAAACTATAAAGAAGCGGTCAAGCACTAATGTAAGGA
This sequence comes from Tanacetum coccineum, assembly GCA_026074375.1. Lineage (NCBI taxonomy): Eukaryota > Viridiplantae > Streptophyta > Magnoliopsida > Asterales > Asteraceae > Tanacetum > Tanacetum coccineum. The sequence continues at coordinate 60,448 of BQNB010012613.1, forward strand.
AAACGTATTAGCCAGTTTAATATAATAAAATGTATTTATTGTCTATGTGTGCAATGATTGTATTACTTCATTGGTGGTATATCATTCCAAAGCTAGGTGGTATTTCTCCATAAACTTAAGGTTTATATTATAGTTAATCCTGTCACAATTAGCCTAAACGCACATAAAGCTCACATCGTTGATTATAATCTATCTAGGAGACAACATTGGTAAATATCGAAACCTAGCTCGTCGAGGCTTTACCAACTTATGTCCAATGGTTATCTATATGTTGGTAGTCTACGGTCCGAGTACTTCCCAAGGAAACAGAACATTATTTGTAATCCTAAGTCACCTCTTAGTCTACCTATTCACTAAACCAAATGCAGAAATAGGGGTATAAATTTGTAGTCCTATTAATCCAGAGTCACATAGATAAGATGTATGTTGTATTTATCCCAGACTCTAGTCTACATATCTGTAATCCTAGATCTAGTTGAATGATAAATAAAACATAATCGAAACATAAACATATATGAAGTGATAAATATAATCAACATGCAACGAAAGAGTAAACAATCAATATAAACAATCAAAATATCAAATTATCATAAACATGGCTAATACCTATAGGTATTAGCCCATAGTCATTGTAACAATACACAGTATCATAGACGAACGATTAAAATAAACAAAACGTTATGCTAACCGAACGCTTATAGCGGAGTATAGAGATTACAAGAGTTTTCCTATTGAATTGAGGCACTTGCAAGACATTCTTTGCTTCTAAAATCACCTGTAGATCATACTTGGTGGTTAAAGGCTTCTAATACATCTTGAAAACCAAATTTTAGGTTTTCTATCTATAGGCTCTGAAATCAGGTCGATACGCCATATTGGAGGGATCCGATATGGCGTATTGGGGTAACTTGGCAAGGGATCCACGATTATTTTATTCTGGAATATACATTAACCGCTACTGAATACGGCGTATAAGCTTATCTGGATACGACGTATTGGCTGTAAAATGTGCTTCACTTGATAGTTGACTAAAGTATCATATACGACGTATCTACTGATGTGGATACGGCGTATTCTTCAAAGTCAGGCAATGGTCTTGAATTCGTCTAAGTATTAGGATACAAAGTATTTGTCTAGAACGATACATCATATTCTTCATATTTAGTAGACTTTCTCGAACTTCTTTGTTTATGCTCTAAAACACGTTCTTTTTTCCATCTTTTGCCAAATGCTCGATAATAACTGAGATTCATACAAATAAGCGATTAAGTATCAAATCTTATATACAACAATATAAAATGAGCAATATAAATGGGATAAATTATGCTAATAATGTGACGTTATTTGATGTCATCAAATATCCCCCACTTGAATCATGCTTGTCCTCAAGTAGACTTTAGAATTACCTATTGAAAATGTATCCCGAACAAAAGTCTAGGATTTTTCATTTAAGCATTTTTATTCAATTACTATCACACAACCAAACACCTCATGAAATAGGAAATGAAATCACTCAAATCACTCAACTAATCTATGTGGTAACATTTAGTAGTTCGCTCAATTGCTCGATCGTGACGAGTATTCTATCATAAGCTTGGCAAGGATACACATCTCCACAACTAAAGCTAAGGAATAACCAGTCTAAAAAGGTAAATTGGGTGAATATGATAAGGCTTAAAGGTTGATCATTCTTTTTAATCTCTATCGATACCAATATTCCAGAAAAGGCGACAAAACCACAAATGCACGCCCAAATCCATGACCGCGACACTTGTGATTGCTCACTCCTTAACTCGAATAAGCTAAAGAATAGGATTAAGTAATCTTTACCAACAGTATTACACCAACAAGGGCGACAAAACCACACATACACATTCAAATCCATGAATAAGACACATGTGATTGCTCACTCCCTCATTCGAGCAAACCAAAGGTTAGGATGAAGAACGATATAGGGTAGGGATTAGGCGTAGGAAATATTTATAATTGGTGTAAAATAAAACAACAAAACAGATAGATTGAGTCCAACCAATAAATAAAAACGTTGCTAGCTACTTTCCTGACCACCACCTTGAAAAAGACACAAATCAACGATTAAATCATGCTTTAACACGGAAACACACGCTTTGTTTGGTAGACACGAATTAGACTCAGAGATGTCTTAATTATCATCCTTAATGATCCATAAAAACAAACCTGGTTGGCATTCCCGTAACAACCAACTCCCAATCATCCATAATATAGTACAACAATAATGAAGATATCTACCACTTGATACAAAAAATACATAGTTGGTTAATTTTACGACCAACTTTAAAATAATATACAACAAAACTTTACATCGTAGGTTTATAGCACGTACCAACGAATAATCGATCATCTCATAAAATAAATCTGGTTAAGTTTAGACGAACCGATTATCTCACAATCCTCTCCTTTTTTTTCTCTCACATTTTTTTGTATTTTTTGATTTTTTTAACATAACTAGAAAACGAATAAAGGTGTAAAATTTCACCACTTCACGATCATAATAAATCTGGATAATAATTCCATAACGCTCATGACTCAGAAATAAAATAATAGTGAAAGTAGTAAACAAAAATAAAATAAAAGACACTACTTTCACATTCCCATTGCATTGTGCAATTCCTGACCTAACCAAAGATAAAAAAATACGCACACGAACACAGGAAGTACATACTTTTACATAAAAGCAACTAGCTACCAACCATGGACTTAATCTATAGGGTAAGCTAAGATGTAAATGTGTAACAAAACAAATTTCAATGGTGAAAGAAACGAAAGGAATGGCTCAGAAAGTTTTTCTAGAGGTATCTTACTCTAAAGATGAGAGTAAACAAAGGGTTTTATACAGGGGTTAACTAACCAGTGTAGTTAGTTAATAACACATAATATATGTAAATGGAATAGGCTTTTTGGTGTAATCCTAGAAATTTATCAATCTGGACAAGTTACTTCAATTATAAATATAATACTTATTATGATGGTCTAGAAAAGTATGCCAAGCCAAGTTCTAAAGTTTAAGTCAATGGCACACTCATATTTTTGTGGAATTTTTGGGTAAAATGAGGGAAACGAAATAGGCTTAATCCTCACAATATGGAAAAAGGGTTATGTGTCCGGGTCATGCAACTAATAATCTTACAAAAACATGATAATTTTTTTTAATTTGAGCATAAATTAGGCATATTCTTGTAAAAGTAAGGACAAGTAGCGTTCTAATTCTCCTCCCCCCACTTGAGATATACAAAGCCCACATTGTATAAATATAAAATGAAAAACAGGAAATATAAAGAATTAGAACAAAAAACTCCCTTGTGATTTACTCGGTATGATCCTATATGATAAGTTTATGAGCAACATTGTGTGTCATGAAAAGGGTCTGAATCCTAGCACGAACAGCACACATAGAATACCAGAATATATACATACCACTGATGAGGTGCCATTTTATACACTTTTTCGAGGTCGTTTAACCCCCTAAATCGTGCATTTATGCCCAAAATAGGTACTTAATCGTTCCTTTTTTTTCATGGTACTTTCTCCATTTTGGAAGGCATTTGGAAGGAATTACAAGTGACTTGGGCTATTTGGAGAGAAAGGACAGACTAGGACCTACTCACCAACCATTGACAGAATTCTCATAGTGGCTAGAGAGGCGTTCACAGATACAATGTGACGCGTCAGCCTCGAAAAAGATCAAGACGGCGTCACAAGATTCCATGACGGCGTCAGAGCATACGACCCAACTCATTATCTAGAATATTCTCTTTAATGACGGCATCACGATTAAAACGCGAAGCCGTCATAATGTTTTTCCTATATATACAAACCCGAATTTAAGGTTTTGAGTGTGTAACTTTAGAATAAAAAGAGGGTACAAACCCTAGTTCATTTAGCAGCTGTTAGGGACGAATTTAGGGCCTAAAAACCCTATTGTACTTCCTCCAACTCATGTTTTAATCAAGTAAGGTTTATTTAATCATTCAATATGTCTATGTGTTGTTTGATTCATCTATGTTCTTGCTTTATTAACATGCTAGGCTAAGCCTCCTATTGTGTTTATTTATGATTGTATGAAACCTAGAATGTAGATCTTAGTGGTGTTGCTTCTTGTGATGGATGCGCATGTTAGGTCTTAGAAAACAACTTTTTTCTGCATCGTTGTTGATATGTCTAGGAAAACATGATTGTGTAGAAAGGATACCATCGGGTAATAGTCTTCATACTACCTTGCCCCCTAATATGGTTGATCCACTCTTAATATATTTCACATGCACTTAGTGTACCCTTAGGGGCCTTGTAATAGTCTTCATACTACCTTGCTTGTGCGTTGCTCTAACGGAATGCTAAGTAGACGACGGGTTCGTGTAATTCGTTCATGACTTAGGAAATAATTACACAGATCATCACAAGTGTGACAAGGCAACAACACTAGGAGAAGCAATCTAGGGAGTAATACATGATTAAATAAACATAGTCTTTTATCTTATTGTTATCACCACTAGTTTAGATTATATTTAGTTTAACAGCTAAAACCAAACCTCCTCTCAAATATATGATTTTACTTGCTTTCCATAAAAAGAGTTAACCACTTCTTTCAGTTACAAGTCATGTTAGTGCTTATAAGGACTCCCTAGAGTTCTGATAAACACACACAAAAACAAACACATATCACATAATATTGTTGTTGCCATAGAATACTTCGTTTTAGGTTTCTGTCTATCGCTATTGCGTTGCAAAACGGTGTCGTTGTTGCTTAAGGTTTGCATGTGTGGACTGTATACATCCTGAAGTGCCCGGCTCGTAGACTCCAGCAACTTTACGGGGTGCCGATCATACTTAAAAGGACAGGGATTGATCTCCTGTACAGTTCTATCTTTGTGGTGTTTATTGCATTCAATCAGATACGAAGAAGATGGAGATTATGTCAGGTTTTGTTGCTGCACTTGGGTTTATTGCTGTTGCGTTTTGGGTAATTTGTTTTGTTAGGAATTATGAATTCCTAGTTCCTACTGGTAGTTATACTCGTTCCTCCTGGTAGTACATAGTTCCTGCTGGTAGTAAGATTTAGTCTTCCTGGTCTTTTGGAAAGTCCTGGTCTTATGGAAAGTATTAAACGACCTTCATAATGATTAGGAGGTTACAAGTTTATTTAGGAAATTATTAATTATATTGATGTAAAATACTTAGGCAGGTATTTATTATATTGTAACCACCTAGGACCCCTTGCTCTATAAAAGGAGGTTGAACGAAGGTCCTAGGGTGTAGACTGATACACTTATGATACACACATTCATCTACACATATAATCTCTCCATATATTAGTTTAAGCCATCAAGGTTGTCATAAAAAGACTATAACCTACCCACCACTCCTCACACAAACGACCACCTAACCCCACGTGGTTCATCACAACAGGTCTTCCAATACAAAGCCTCCTAAAAAAAACACCAACTCTGTGCCCCTGTTACTTGTTCAGCAGTAACCGATATTAATATATTGAGTCGCTTACAACGTTTGGTTTATTTCTCATTGTTCATCTTCCATATAAAGATAACGCTTATATTTCCGCATAGTCTTCGTCTTTTTAACAAGGGCTTCCACGATCGATTCAAAATAGGTTTTCAAACAATTGGTATCAAAGAGGCCCTCCGTTGAGAAGCTTTGACTTCAAGAAAACAAGATCTCTAACATTTAGTGTTGCTGACGCAGACATGGCTTCACCATCTACAACTTCCCTGAACTTGAGGTAACCCTATATGACAGAAACTAAGTTAGGCAGACAATATTAATGCTAAACTAAAGAAAAAGCATGTTAATCAATATAATATGGTAACTAGTTGTTCCACATAGGATGATACAATCTTACAAATTATATAGATGAACTATCCAAACAGTTTTCTGATTTACAATGAACAATATAATGAAAATTGATATACACAGTTCACGATATACACAGTATCTCCATACAAAACTTTGGCAAAAACAAAAAAAGAACCTACACTGAATAAATCACATTGTATCTTTATGAAGAAAAACAATAGGTCCAATTGATCTAGTAGAATTAGAAAACATTACAACTATCTATTGCAATAAACACTGACAAAGTTACTGCTGATATGCTCATTGGAAAAACATGACTTACAAGCTAAGCACAGCATACAATGAAAAGAGCCATCACGCTAAATGGACAAGTATCTTTCCAAAAATCTTGTACAACTCATAGATAAAGCTCAAATTGACTTGTATAGGACTCACAAGTGGCTTACAGGGTTTTGTGACAAATATATAAGGGGAACAATGAGTTACAGGATGGGGATGACTCCACTGCCATTCTAGTGTACTTTTTTATCTTATTTTTTTACAAAACCCCGCAAACAATTTTTACATTTTTTAATTTATTTTTTAATCAACCACCAAACAAGTACACAAGCCACATCTTTTGTTTTTATTATTTATTTACATCTTTCTATTAAAACCCACACACCAACCTAACCCGTACCATAATTACAGCAGCCACACACCCCACAATTCCACATCACCCCTCGCAACCCCCGACTACAGACAACAATTACGCACCCCCCCCTACCACTACTACACACAAAACCCACCCCACCAACGCCCCCTCACTCCTCCCCCAAACCCCATGTCCCCCACCCCCTAACTCATTTAATAATAATTATCATCTATACAACTCTCATCAACTTAAGACAAAACCTTTATCCCCCCCCTCCCACCCCCCCACCCACCAACCCTGAAACAAACTTATACTCCCCGTTCCCCCCCCCCCCCCAAACTCTGAAGATGTGTGAAAGGCGCACACCTCTTTCTATCCAAAGGTTGCCACAACAGATACAGAAAGAAAGCAGTTTTCCCCCACCTTCTTTCAGGGAACTATCATTACCCTCTATCCGATCCCCACTGACCACCTCTCGCTGAATCACAACAAAGCACCCTAAGGAACGCCAAACAGACCACCGCCAGTGATTCAGAACCCAAGAACTAGTAACCTTGACTCTGTAGTCCAACTCTAGTGTAACCATCCACTTGAGTCTTTATGCCTAAACGTTTAGAAAATATGAACACCCAGACTAGTGAATATGCCCATTGTAAACGTCCAACATAAGTGCTGAATCCTCCGAAGCTTCATCTCCAACAACATACTGTTTTGACGCATATGAATGAGTCAAAGTGTTACGAAAGCGATAGAATCACGAGGAAAAACAATAAAGTATCCTAGAGATCATAAAGAATTTGGGAACTGGTACTGATGACATCACAAATTAAGGCAGATGAAAATTTCTTTCGAGTTCAACAAATAAGGCTGCTATACATGTGCGGGTAGATTTAGTCCATTTGCACTATACCTGTAAAAACAAAAGAAATGTTAATGATCAACAAACAATTACACCCATGTGTGGACCCACTCAAGGAGGGTAAACTCATCAAAACTCTGTAGATTTTTCTCACCAGTCCTAAAAGTAGCATGTTTCCACAAGCACCTGCTCAACATAAATCTGGCCTCTAGTATATGTTAATTCACTAAAAGACTCTTCGAAAAAAATCACCTAATTACAACAGTCATATTTCAATAGGAGTGTTAATTCTCCTTTAAGGATACAACGCTTCATTACGATAACGAAAATATATAAAATTACCGTCTTAATACTACTCGAAGCAAGGTACTAAACACCATAATAATCCAACCTTAAATCAAGATCACAGACTAACTTACTCCACACAGACTGACGGATCGGGTACTCCTATACAAACAATACCAACTATAATCTACGCAGACTTAGTTAATAACAAAGAATATCACACAAGATACTCAACTCCCAACATACAATCCTAAACTCAATACAATAAAAATTCACCAATACCCTCTTATCCTCGCAAAACCAACTCAAACTTCACCCCACCTTTCAACAAAGAATAAATCTCTAGACAAATAGAAGATAATATCAAACTCTAAAATGTTACATCAAACAATAAACCAATTACAACATACGCTACCATTCCTCAATCTCCATCAACAGTCTATAGCCTTCGTAATAAACCTCAAACTCCCACCTACACCACACGGCATCACCACTCCAAACAAACAACAAAATCTACAACACCCATATAATGAATAAAAAGATACATATAAAAACCAACACACCATACATAACTTGTGTACCTGTTTATCGTGGGTGGGGGTGGGGGGGGGTGGTTGGGGTGGGGGGGATCCTAATACTGCTTTAGGCCAAAGAAGAGCTATACATAACTGTTTAGGCTAGATCATCAGTTGGTCTGAAACAAAACTACAAGAAGTCTCTTAGACAAGGTTATCCATATAAAATAATCATCAAGAATTGTATCTAATATATGATTACATGTTGAATACAACAACAATTAACATAGATTTTTTACTTTTTTCACCTCGTCTTAAAAATATGTTCTTAACTCTTTAACTATATCTAACTCACCTACAATTATCATCTTTACAATTTACATCATCTTCCTCACCTATTACCTAAAACAACCGACAAATACACCAACAACCTCCACAAAACACCACACACCAATCATACCACACACCATTAACACCTAAACAATCAAAACTTCAACATAAAAAAACACTACAGTAAACATACCCAAAAACATCCAACGAAAAACAAAAAACTAAACCTAACTTTATGGACGAATATCAAAACCTTTTTGGCGCTCAACTGGGCACTTTCAAATAAGGCACCAATTTTTCTTCTGCAGGGCAATTCATTCACAATAAGTATGCTTATACACAAGGCTTTGTTAAAAAAAATAACAAACTAACGCTAAGCCCTAAAACTATGATAACATCTCCGGACTTCGAAAATCCATCTGAGTGGGATTTCTGCTACCCATATATACTCATTGTGATTCTCTGGGTGTTTTAGTTCATTACACCAAAGTCTCTATATATCATTTGACAGGAGGAGAGGGAAGCACAAAGTTGCGCGGAATGGCGACACTTTTCATTAAGCTTACTCATTTGACGTGGAGATAGTTTATTATTTTTTCTTTTATTAGAATCATTGGAGTTTGCTTTCGATTGTAGATAGTTAGTAATAGTTTTTATCCTTTTCTATTTTTTATTTTTTCTTTTAATTTATCTTATATTACCTTTTTTTTGTTCTATTTTTGGATCTAAAACAAATTATTATTTTAAAATTTTATTATTAAAGATAATTAAATAAAATTTTTTTTATTAAAATAAAATACACTAACCCGAAAAACAACAAATTACACTAACAAAAAACAAAAAAAAAAAAACAAAAAAAAGCAAAAAATATAATAAAAAAAACAAAGCTAACAAAAAAAACTAAAAAAAAAAAAAAAAAAAGAAAACCACAAAAAAAAAACCACAAAACAACAACAAAAAAAACTATAAAAAAAAAACCCAACAAATTAAACAAAAAAAACAAAACCAAAAAAAAACAACAAACAAAAAACAACAAACCAAAAACAAAAAAAACCAAAACCAAAAAAAAAAAAACACAAAACGACAAAAAAAATAAAGCATAAACAACGACCAAACCAATCCTACACAAACACAAACACAAAAAAAAACACCACAATCACAAAACTACGTGTACATTTCGATCCTTTACTAGAAAATTATGGCTTTCCCACTACTGTAAATCAGCAAAGTATACTCTTTGAAGTAAATGAAATGTATTCTTCAAATATTCAAAAACTAACAACATTTGATTTGAAAGAGCTAATGTTTTTGTTGGAGATACCGATCAACAATACGAGTTATCAGTGATAAACGAGTTTTCATTGATGTGCACACACACCAATGGTAACACACAATTCCATGAACTCAAAGACAGACAACGACACATGAATAGCTTTAAACATTTGCATCACAAACAACACACTAGGGTATTTAACCTCACCTTGCTTCTCATGCTGAGGAGTATAAAAACAGGAGTCTCAACAATCTACCATAGAGAATGCCCACACATCAGAACCACACATATCATTGGCTAGTCCAATACGCAAACACGACACTTTATGGTAAAGACTATAACAAATCCGTTGCGACATAAAGCTAACAATTTGCTAAAATAGTAAGAGTAATCACAACTCCCCACAGTTACATCACCAACATAAAGAATTGGCATAGTCCCTACATCACAAAAACGGCTAACCAACATAAACGACATACAAATCTCCCGTTTTAGATCTATCGGCTGTGTAATATAGACTTACCAAACATGTCATATAGTTCTTCCACTTCCTAATGATCAAATGTCTGAAAGGGACAAAATGGTTCAGATCCCCATGGATCATCCCCATTTTCTGAGTACCTAATTGACTCGACCTAGCTCCAAGAGAGTGACATGCCACTTACTCTGGTAAACAGCTCATCAAGATTCATCTCACTCTGTATGTTATTCTTCAGGAGGTCTTGGTGCAGTCCAAGATAAATGCTGATATTTCATCTATGACTGATCAAAAGGTAATCTAAATGCTAAAAAAATATACAAAAACAAAAAAACGCAAAAAAACCCAAAGGGCACCCACAATTTCATTTTAACCATCTAAGATAATACACCACCTTAACAAAACATAAACAAACACTTTAAAACCCGTAAACAAAAAATAACTAAACGAACCATGATCCCGTACGACAACCATACAACACCCGCAACATACATCCATAATGCCACAAAATCGAATAACGCCAACTCATCACTACCTCTACGAACCTCCCCCCCCCCCCCCACTTCTCCCACACCCCCTACGCCCCCCCGCCCCACCTCCACCTCTCATAATCTCCACGCTCAATACAAGTCCACCCCATCATCCTGCTTTCATTACAATAATCCCGCAGCAAACAACTTACATCTTCAAAACACTGCTTTCGCGTATAATGTCCAATGAAATACTCAATCACATCAGCACAGGATCAAGACATCAAGATCCAATCCTCACGCTCACAATGCAGATCACATACGAAACCAAAGTAAACCCGGACGCCAAAATTCATAGTTAAGGAGAGGCATTGTTACGGAATTATAATTTCTCAGTCCAACTGGTAGTTAATCTACTCGTTATCCTCCTGGTAGAAAACATAACACTTCTGCTGGTAGTAAATTTATCTACCCTGGTCCCTTCAAATTGGAAGTCCTGGTCTTATGTAAATTATTAACGGACATTCAGAACTGATTATTAGGTTCCAATTACATTTATGGAAATGACTTAATAATAATTGATTAAAATACTTCAGCAGATATATATATACATAATTGTCAAACACCTACAGGAACCCCGTGACACTATAAAAGAGCGGCTTCATCAAGGTGGAGATACCACTACGTGATTTGCTAAAGGAGTTGTTTTTTTTAGTCGGGCAAGGAGTTAACCATCAACTAGGGTTAGAGCATGAATCACTCTACTTTGAACACCTCATTCCTCTAACACATTATTTATCTCTCATACTTAAGTTAAAGGCTTCAAGGTTGTACACCCAGTTACTCGTCTCAGAGTTAACAGTATTACATTTGAGGCTACAACGTCAGGTTCTAATTTTCATATTGTTCTTCTTTACATATAAAGATAAAGACATTATCTCCGCATAGTTTTCTGTATTTTTTATTCAAGGCTCACAATTATCTGTTCAAAATAGGTTTTCTAACATGTTTTGCGTCATAATATGCACAAATGTCATATTCAGAGTTGTTGTTCTTCTGATTTACAAATGCACTAGTTAGGTATTATAATTTCATTGGTTACTCTTGTATCCATTTCAACTTGGCGTTTGTGCTAAACCATCCAAAAAAAGCACATACTTGATCTCTATCACTATATATTCTGAGAGCGCGCATGATCTGACAGTCATCGTCTCATACGTCCATAACGCTCAACGGACTCAGAAATAAAATAAAATAGTGAAATGTAGTAAAACAAAAGACAAAATAAAAGGAACACTTTTACATACCCATTGCAATGTGCTAATTCTGACCTAACCTAAAAGATAAAAAAATAAACGCACCAACGACACAGAAGTACACCTTTTACACAAACAACTAGCTACCAACCACGGACTCAATATATAGTAATCTAAGATGTAAAATGTTAACAAAACAAATTTCAATGGCGAAAAGCACAAAAAGAAGGCTCAGAAAGTTTTTCAGGTTTTTCTAGAGGTATCTTACTCTAAAGATGAGAGTAAACAAAGGGTTTTATACGGGGGTTAACTAACCAGTGTAGTTAGTTAATAACACATAATGTATGCAAATGGAATAGGCTTTTTGGTGTAATCCTAGAAATTTATCAATCTGGACAAGTTACTTCAATTATAAATATAATACTCATTATGATGGTCTAGAAAAGTATGACAAGCCAAGTTCTAAAGTTTAATACAGTCACCGGCACACTCATATTTTTGTGGAATTTTTGGGTAAAATGAGGGAAACGAAATAGGCTTAATCCTCACAATATGGAAAAAAAAGGTTATGTGTCCGGGTCATGCAACTAATAATCTTACAAAAACATGATATTTTTTTTTAAAATTTGAGCATAAATTAGGCATATTCTTGTAAAAGTAAGGACAAGTAGCGTTCTAATTCTCCTCCCCCCACTTGAGATATACAAAGCCCACATTGTATAAATATAAAATGAAAAACAGGAAATATAAAGAATTAGAACAAAAAACTCCCTTGTGATTTACTCGGTATGATCCTCCATGATAAGTTTATGAGCAACATTGTGTGTCATGAAAAGGGTCTGAATCCTAGCACGAACAGCACACATAGATTACCAGAATATATATATACCACTGATGAGGTGCCATTTTATACACTTTTTCGAGGTCATTTAAGCCCCTAAATCGTGTATTTATGCCAAAAATAGGTACTTAATCGTTCCTTTTCAGGTATTTCTCATTTGGAAGGCATTTGGAAGAATTACACGTGACTTGGGCTCATTTGGAGAAGAAACGGACAAGACTACGGACCTACACCAACATTGATCAAGAATTTCTCTACAGTGGCTAGAGACGGCGTCACAGATACAACGTGACGCCGTCACCACGAAGATCAAGACGGCGTCACAAGATTCCATGACGGCGTCAGAGCATACGACCCAACCCATTATCTAGAATATTCTCTTTAATGACGGCGTCACGATTAAAACGCGAAGCCGTCACAATGTTTTTCCTATATATACAAACCCGAATTTAGGGTTTTGAGTGTGTAACTTTAGAATAAAAAGAGGGTACGAACCCTAGTTCATTTAGCAGCTGTTAGGGATGAATTTAGGGCCTAAAAACCTTATTGTACTTCCTCCAACTCATGTTTTAATTAAGTAAGGTTTATTTAATCATTCAATATGTCTATGTGTTGTTTGATCTATCTATGCTCTTGCTTTATCTTTAATATGCTTGGATAAACCTTTAATTATGTTTATTTATAATTGTATGAAACCTAGAATGTAGATCTTAGTGGTGTTGCTTCTTGTGATGGATGTGCATGTTAGGCTCTAGAAAACCAGCTTTTGTCTGTATCGTTGTTGATATGTCTAGGAATACATAATTGTGTAGAAAGGATACCATGGGTAACAGTCTTCATACTACCTTGCCACTAATTGGTTATCTACTTTTAATACATTTCACATGCACTTAGTGTCCCTTAGGGGCCTTAATAGTCTTCAATACTACCTTAGTTGTGGTTCTGCTCTAGACGGTAACTATAAGAAGACGGGGTTTTTGGGGGGGTGTATTCGAATGTTCATGACTTAGGAAATAGTTCCATAAATCATTACAAGGGTGACAAAGGCAACAACATTAGGAGAAGCAATTTCTAGGGAAGTAATACTATGAATTAAAATTAATAGTCTTTTAATCTTATTGTTATACCAGTAGCGTAGAATTTTATTTAGTTAATAGCTAAAAACCAAACCCTGCCTTCAATTATATGATTTACTTGCTTTCCCCTAAAATATAAAATACAGAAAATACTCTTCTCTCAACATTAGAATTCTGTTAGACCATGATCAAGTCTTCCCAACCTATTCCTCGAGTGAACAATAACAACCCCCCAAGTCTTGCCCATACTACTACTACAAAGATTAGGTGCTCTGCCTAGGGAGTTGTAAAACTTCTTGTAGAAGTCCTACAACGACCGCATCAAGTTTTTGGCGCTATACTGGGGAATAGTTTGGTAATTGATCATAGTTTAAAAACTTAGTTCTACTTGATGAATCCTTTCAAGTAAGATTGAATTTTGCATATTAGCTTTCTTGTAGTCTATCTTTTCTATGTGCCTTTGTCGTAAGCATTTTGTAAATTTGTAAAATTATAATGAATAGGTTTGATTATTCTAGCATATGTAGGTTTGATGTATTTTTTCGTGATCACCTCTTGTTGTTCAACAGCATCAAGAGAATCTTTTCGATTCGTGGACTCGTTTCAAAGAGTTATCCGAAAACGTCTCCGAATCATGGCCTTCGTATGTGGACCCTATGAAATAGTTCTAAACATCTCGATCGTTACTCCCGCAAATCCATCAAATTTGACAGCAGAAGGGATTCTAGGAAGTTTAGTGATATAGAAGCATGGTTATGCCATGAGGTTTGAGCCTAATATAGTATAAAAATATATAGCATCCCCAACATGTATTTCTGATGAAACAATAGTAATCTAAAGGCCCAAAATAGTTGGGGATGATATGGTTAGGGTTACAGGTCACTACGGTGTAAGAATGGTTGTTATGATGAGCCATGCTAGATAGCTAAGTCGAGTCGAGTATGAGGTAGGAGTTACAGCTCCTGAGATACCTCAAACTACGTCATTTGAGGAAATACACACACCTACGTGACTTACCAGAAGAAGTAGAAAAGACTTTAGGAACCCGTTAGAGGTTAGAATCAACAAGTGAAAGAACAATCTAGAGAAGTAGCATTGAATGTATTACAAACACTCTTTTTGTTTCTAGGGAACGTTCCTAGTTCTTGCTGGACAGAGTTCTCAACTTTATCAATAGTCATATAGATGTAGGACGTAATAGGCTCGAACACATCAAACCACATAGTCCAGATGTTATAGGATGAAAGTAGTAGATTATGTAACAACTCAAATACCGCTCCTTTCACCTATACGTGGCCAAAATACCTCATCCTAAGGCGTGGTAATCGTTATTATACCCAGGTATAGATGACCAGAGATATTATGGGATTTAACGGGTTATTAGACAAAAGTGTATCCTAGGTTGTGTATTAAATTAGGAGAAGTTTGTTGATGATTGGGGATTAGAATTAAGGAAGTTTTTTCCTTAAGAGAAGAACTTAGTTTTTTGATAGGCCAAATGAATAGTAGAGAGAGGTTGATTCATAGAAGCACACCGTTTAGGAGTCTATTCTTCATACAACAAAATTTCTAAACGTAATGGCTCTTTCTCATCACGATGGTTACATGATACCGTTACTATACCCGCACTTGAACTCTAGTGTAGGGGAACCTCCCCTTTATCTATTAAATAAGGGTAGAGTCAGGCTCGTGACCTGAACAAAAACAAGCGCTTTTGGGAGGCACCAATATTTACTTTTCTCGCAAATAGAGTGTTCATGTGGTTTAATTCTTCATGTTTAAATTATATTATGTTTGAACTATTTGTAATATGTTTGTATTGTCTTTAACCTCGTCTTAATTTCAATCAAAGGTATTTTGCAACAATAAGTGTAGGGGAATTTATCCGGCTTTTGAGCCAAATTCAAACATGTTAAATGAATTATTTAGATTAATTCGCGTCAGTTTCGAGTCATATGATTGAATTGTTAAATCTCAGGTTTTATGCAAGTATTTGTATTAGATATTAACTTATGAATCAGTGCAAGAAATTTTTATCAAAAAACAAAATTTTGTGTTTCACAGACTGTGCCGAAGGTGTCACGATTAACACGCTGACGCACGTCACTAGTACCTGTGCGGGGTCACACAAACCCGGACGGCGGTCAAAACGCCCAAGGTCTAAGAAAACTTAAAATTTTTAATTATTTTTGAAAATACCAATCTTGCCCAACATTTAATATATGTATTTCTTTCTGTTATAAATGCAAAAAAACCTTGTTGAGTTTAAAAATTTCTACTCATCCTATTCTTATCGAGTCAAACCCTTAAATTCAAATGTAGTATTGGCTAATCGCACATTTTATGCTTGGTATAGTTGTCTTTGTCTTTGATTACAGGTTATATTTGATGAGAAGAAGTTGTGGAAGTTCATAGGAAACTTTCATTGGATAGACTGCGAGAGGACAATTTAACCAGGTTATCGCATGTTTCTTCTCTATTATTGAAGTAAACTAAAAAACAGGGGAGTATAGTTTCTTTTCTTGTTTATATTACCATTTATTCGTATTTCAAGGGTACTTTTATAGAACATTGAGGACAATGTTCAACTTAAGTGTAGGGGGAAAATAAGCCTTAGAAACTATTATTTCATTTGCCATTTGCTTTGTCCTTAAAATGATGGGTAATATATCGAAACATAGCATAAGAGGTGATTTTTACTACAAAAAAATAATTTTTAAACAAAAAAATTTTTATTATGACACATTACAACGACGAAAAACCGAGTATTATTAGGTTCATGGGATTATGATTAATATTACTAGCACAAAAAACCTCAAATTCACCCCCACAATGTGGAGGTTCGCCTTGATATTATACTTTAGCTGTTCGAATTAGGAGTGGCAATCATGTGTGTGAATGCAGTCATATGTGTCTATTCCGTCGTTACGGATGTGTACGTATGGTCTTTGTTGCCTTTTCTGGAGCATTGGTATCGGTATTAAATTATATGAGTGTACCGGTAGCATATTAAATTCTAGAACTTGTTTTTGTGATGCATCCCGAGACCGTATAGTAAGTATTAGGATTTGGTTGATAAGAGGCATTAGGATTAACCCATGTTTTAAACCTGTAATTGTTATGATGGTCACACCGATCATATAACTATCCCACACCCTTGCCATGCACTCACCTTTAGTGCAGGATACCCTTAGTACAACCCTCCGAGCCTATCCTTTTTCATGGTTCTCGTAATTTTTTGGTTAAGCCGGACTATTAATGAAGAGCATTGTCACCCCTAAACCAATTGTTACACCCAAATCGCCTTAGCCTACCTTATATGTACTTATTTTTAGTACATTAATGTTTTAACCCAAGTTAATTATTTGAGTACACGGTTGCTAAGTCCTTATCCTTGTAAATACTGTTTTGGGACGATTGGGATTCATGGTAGTATTTATTTCGCGGAAGAATGGGGAAGAAAAGTTAAGTCAATACCCCCATGTGTTTGCCAAATGATCTCCATGTTATTTTGATCCACCTCAAATCGGGTCATTAGTTAGATTGTAAATATCAAGCATGTAAAAGCTCAAGTGTAGGGGTACGTATTATAAACCCCATGTGATGTATTATGTTATTAAAAAAAATAGAAAAGAAAAAGAAAGAGATTGATGTAGAGTTGTGTAGAGTTTGTATATCTTCGTCCGAGTCTTGGCTTAGCAACCAAACCAGCGTGTATTCGTATAAATAATTAGCTAACCCTTCCACTCCAAATTCACCCAAAGCCACCTAAATGTATCCCATCCATTTCCGTTTCCATTATATGTTATCTTACACCTACACCCCACAACCCTTTATAAAAGACCTCTTAGATAGTAATGAATAATACTTGCACCTAGCGGTGGAGGTTTGATCCTTTACCAAGCCTATGGTAATTTATATGCTATGACAGGTAATGAGTGTTGATTTTCCGTTTCCCCCATATGTTATAATTTATTATACAACCAAGTGAAAGAGAGAATCCCCAAACACTTATGTGAGGTGCTAGTATATATTTTCCGTGCTCTTAATTACGAGGTCTAGGAGGTTGTGTTGTAAAATATGTTTAAAGAGTAGGTAAAATGACCCCTCATATTGTTATTTTCTAGGTAGAAAAGCCTATTTGCTTGAGGACAAGCAAATCCCAAGTGTAGGGGTATTTGATGAGGTGTCATTTTATACACTTTTTTGGGGTCGTTTAACCCCCTAAATCGTGCATTTATGCCCAAAATAGGTACTTAATTGTTCCTTTTTAGGTATTTCTCATTTGGAAGGCATTTAGAAGAATTACATGTGACCTGGGCTCATTTGGAGAAGAAACGAACAAAACTACGGACCTACATAAACATTGATCAATAATTTCTCTATAGTGGCTGGAGACGGCGTCATTGTTAGGATTAAAAGACTTCTTGATGATCTTAGAGTTACTTCTGCTCAGGTTTGTGTTACTACTGCTAAGCTAAAGTTAGTGTTGTTCATTAACTTTAATGAAAATGTTAGGTCTT